>JANTOP010043913.1:0-10351 GCA_027564815.1 Symmerus nobilis | reverse complement strand
GTGACAAAACTATGTTTCTAAGATGTTGTGCCAATGTTGTACCGATGTAATAGGTTTATCTGATGTTTTCTAGATGTCATAAATATTGTTTTGAGACATATATCCAACGTCTTTAAAATGTATTTGTGCTATTAGGGAAATTGACTACCTAGCCTCAATTGTTAATAATAGTAATAAGTCACAGAAACTTCCATATAAAAGAACCTATGCTCCCTCGAGGAGTAAAAGGTAAAGATGATGATGATGATGATACTGCACTTATACATTTTAATCATCTTATTTTCCATAGACAAATACACTCTTAAAACTGTATCTTACACGAAACGATCGTTTTGCGATGGTTATTGCGTGTGATTGTAACATAATTGTTGGTAACTGGAAAACGATTTTCTCCTCGCTTTGCATGTAGTAATACGACCTCAAGACTTATGTCCGCAAGAAAGTCTCGTGAAATCCGCAGACTAATTGTCAACCGATGCAAAGCTTATCGCCATAGCACAAACGAATGCCGTATTTAGATGTAGATTTAGATGTTTTTTTACGGGTTTTAAATTGAGATCATTGAGAGAAATATTATTTTCGTCGTCATTTTAATTGGTGTCTTAACCTTGACCGATAGACACAAATGGCTCGCTTTAACCCATCTGGAGTGATTCGACACAATATCGCCCCTTCCGTAAATTTTAAGACCACACATTACTCTCAGATGATTGGCTGGTAAACTCCAGCTTTAGAAACAACGTCACTTTCCGTTTTGAATAATGTGTCGGATGAGGAGCTCGTGACGCAAAAGTTGTCAGCTGGCCAGCTATTTGTCGATTAGAAATTTTATAAGTTCCCGTGCCACATCCGTTCAGTGGCTGTTGAACGGACAGTAAAACTGGTAACGGAGGCTGCGTGCAAGGTATCAGATCAACTGATCGGCTTGAGATCAACAAATAAGGTCCACTTTACAGTCCCGCAAATCTATGCCTAGATTTTAAATCCGATTATGTCCTCATCGACTTAAATGATACCAACGCAGACTAACTCTTCTTTTGTTCTACATAGTTGGATATTTGAGTAGGACTCGGATGGAACCTGAAGTGTAGCTTCTTCCATTCGGTAGCTTCTTGGTAACTTTTGATATAACAAGTGAGCGGAGAGCTACCCAATTTTTACTATGACTAGTAAGCATTGACGATTGCTTTGATTAATCACGGCTGGTTTCGGATATTTTCCATTTACAGATTCAGCGCCGTGGGGCATTTTCATGCACTTTCGTTCTAATTTAGAGTACAACTTAGAGCTCGTAGAGTAATGTAACGAGCGTTGTAGTACTAATCTAAGAGCCAGCGACGTTTTTACCCATGTCATTATATGTCAAATAGTTCTGTTATTAATTGTTTGAAGACCTTGTCTTTCAACAAGTCTGTTTACTCGCACCCCTTGCGGTACAGCGTAGTGAGGCTCAAAATGGTTTTTCCCAAGTAGAACTTTTAAATGATTGAATTTTCTTCTTTAAATTAGCCGTTGCTAACTCAAATCACCAGATGTATTTATTATTGCTAACAAGTTGTTAGACGTATTTATTATAAATATTAGTATTACGTATTGATTAAAAATATTAGTAAACGACCCTGCTTATAATAGCATTCGATCGTTTAAAAGTGGTACTTTGGAAAAACCCTTGGAAGGCTTACTACCCTATACCACCCAAGGAGGGCGGGGTGCCAGACTTACCGAAACAGAATCAAGACAAGGTTTCCAAACGATTAATAACAGAACCATTGGATGTAAATTGACATGATGGGTAAAAACGTCACTGCCTCTCCGCCTATACATAATATACAAAAATATACTCATTACCGTATTGACATTGACCGTATTGACCGTATGACATTGACCAATACCTTTCATATTTCACAATTGTCAGAAAACTAGTAATGAATAATTTATTTATTTATTTATATTTGCATTCCTATATTTTGCCGTTCATCTCTTGGTACGTATTTCAATTTTGAAACAAATTAATCCTACATACCTATTTATTTACTAATCATTTATTTCCACTCTAAATTTACATATTTTACAACGAAATTCCTTAAATTCCTTCTCCTTGTTTTTGTTTACAAAAATTGAGTAACCATCACTGCTGGGTGACCTTAATCCCCTCATATAACTCGTTCACATATATTTCACCACCTTACGGTAGACTTATCAATATGAGTCAATATATGCATTAATCTCTTATGATACCCTTTTCCGAAAGATAGACTTCAATAGTGCCTCTCGATAAATTGTTCGATAATAAATTGTTCAATATAATATAATTGTTCAATAAATTGTCCGTTCAATAAATTATCTATAAGCATCAATCTGGAATATTGCCAGGTAAATTTTATTATCGTCAAATTTAATGTTATGCAAACAATTTATGCTAATAAAGGGGTTAACGTCAATTTGATAACTAAGTATGTATTATAGATACGAGCATAGTATATAGTTGCCTAACATTCATCCATCATGATATGCATAAATTAACATATACATGAGCAGAAAAAACTATATATTAGCAGAAATTAATGCAACGAAATTTTCTCTATAGAAATGCCGAAAATTGATTGGTAAATGTCCCATTTAAGATAGCATAAAGTGTAGTTACGCAGTTTAGCAGTGAGAGTCAAACTAATTTAACTGGGTAGGTTATCTTGTTCCACTCTCTTCCTCCTATTAAGGAAATGAGCATATTCCTAGCAGATTTCGAACAGATCTTTCACAAATCTTTGAAAATGACGTTTTCGAACAAATAAAACGTCATATAATTCGGGCCAAAAATCGGGGCAACGACGATTTACTAATTTATTTGACAGTTCTCCAACACAGGAATAAAATTTATTTGATTTTTTTTACCAAGAAATTAAAAAAATTTATAATTTTCCATAAAACGTTTTTGAATGTCAATCGGGGGGAAAAAGAAAAAACGGAAATATTTGTGAACAACTTTATTTTTGAATCGAATTTCAGTTCGTTTAATTGAGTGATTAATCTGTAAAATTATTTTCCGTGGATTTATTTACAGTTTTGGCTAACAAATTCACATCACGTCAAAAATCCGTAAAGTAAAGTAGAAAAAAAGAAATCCAACCAAAGCAGTGTAGTAAAGGCCATTTGTAATTTAAAATATCACCAACACAAACGAAATAATTAAAAAAAACTATTAAATCCCATCTCCACATCCATTTTGATTGTATATTTACGCGCATGTCATTTGATAGGATTTCGTTTTGTACGTCCAATTTTTTTCATTCAATTTCGAATAGCCAGTGAAAATGCAAATGGCGGTTCGTTGTTATTGTTCACACACTGTATGGAAACAAAAAAAATTTCTTGCCGTTCAGTGAGTGGATTGAGAAAAAAATTTTTTTACGTGTTTTGCGTGGCGATTTTTCGTGTATTTAAAGTTTTATCCAAACGTATTATTTATTTTTCAATTAAATTCGTACGGATTACGATGTGGTGAAACGACAGGAATAGCGGATTTATTCGGGAAACTTGTGTTATAACATTTTGTGTATTTTGATTATTTTTTTTCCTTCACCCAATCAAAATTTTTCATCGACAAGTTAATTTTTGTGAATGTGCAATTGCTGGATATAAAAATTATAAAAAAATCTACGGTGGTTACCAAAGTGTGCCATGCAAATGGGGTAAGCGCTCTCAAGTTTCCAACACGCCATCAGCAAACCTGAAATTGTAACAATTTCAGGATAATTCCAATCAGATCCATCTCGAAAATGGGAAATTTTGAGGGAATTTCTATTTCAATTTGGAAAGGGGGGAGAAATGGCCAAATAAAAATCTTGTGTGGTGTAATTTTGTATTCAAACATTTTGTCGGAACAGTTTTGTTATGAATAAGGAAAATCGTGATATTTTCCTATAAATGGGAAAACAACTTTTTTTAAATAGAAATTTATGTTGCCAACAGGTTTTTTTAAGCTCATTTAATCTCAATTTTTTTTTAATTCAAAAAGGATTAATTTCATCTCTGCCGTCGTCTATTTTACATCACATCACGGCTCCCTACACCGATCGTCCGTTCCGTGGCACACTCCCCATTCATCAATTTTTTTTTATTAAATCTGAAACCATTTACAATATTCCAAAATGGCTGCTTCCTTTTCGAACAAACACATCCAAATAGTCGGAGCTTTTTTTTTTTTTTTAATTTTACTAACATTGCTCCAATTAAATTTCGAAAATGGGATTTCGTAAAATTTCCCGATTGAGAATTTGTATGTAGAAAATGTTGGGGAGGATGAATTTCTCTTAATTAGAAATTAATCTGAGGAAATTGTGGTTCATTTGAATGAATTGGATTGGCCCCGATTATTATTGTGCATTTGGTTATAGAGTAGCTTTCATGGCGAAAAGCTCGATACGTAAATAATCCACCTTCGTCCCATTTCATTATCGTGTGCGTGCGTAAACGGCGTTATTTTTACATTGAAGAAAATTTAACTATAGGCGATCGGACGATTCGAGTAGTTTGCGCTGTAGACGCACACGGCTATAGTCAAATGAAATGAAATATAATTTTTTTTTAAAAATATAAAAAAAATAGAAATGACAGCCAGAAAGTCAGTGGTTCCCTCATCAGATGCGTTTTGTTGCGATTTGTGGGGGATTGAGTTCGACGATTTTTAAATTTCTTTTATCACATCATGCCCAGCGGGCAAATTTTCTCCCCATTTTCTTATCACGAATAAATTTATTTTAATCCACCTGCACGTTTCGTCATAAAAGAAAGACGATTTAACATAAAATTAAAATGTCGCGCGCCAAATTTTTTTTTTTTTATTTTTAATCGGGTGGATCGAATTTCTTCAACGATTAATTATAGTTTTCATTAAAAGAGATCAAAATTTCCACAATAATTGCAACGTTTTTTTTGTTCAATTTATCATTTTGATTTCGATTTATGATGTTTGGCGCATACGCAAAGCTACTTTATGTTTTGTTGGAATAAAATCCATTTAATTATTAAAAAAAAAGTACCGGGCGGCGGCTATCTATCTTTCTCTATGATAGATAAAGTCAAGTAAGTCTGTTGCGTTTCATTATTCATTCAATCGATGCTATTATTTCCAGATACATTTCCAGTAAAAAGAAAAATATGAAAATCAAAGACTGACTGATTCCCGAAATTATAAATCGAAACAGGAGCAATTATTCGTATAATTTTGATACATCGTGTATTACAAGGTGATCTCCATGACCTAAATTTAAACTATCTATCAATTAATAGTTCTTTTACTTACAGGCCTAATCATTTTCATTTTTATTACTTTCAAAATAGTAATTAATGTTTCAATATTATTATCACAAGGGGAAAAAAATAACAATGTTGATTATCACAACCTGACGCAATTAAATACGCCAAAAATTGACCGTTACCGGTAACCGAAATGTACGTAAATGGTGTGCCCGTCAGTGCGGTCAAGAACAGCGGCTCCCAATCTTTGTGTTCTTGGGTGGTCGCAAATAGTATTGCGACAGTAATGTATGGCGGGTCCACTCCCCGATTCATAAGAATGTTATATTACAGTTGTGTGCATAACAATAGTAGTGCACGTCGTTTTATGTAAATTAAACCAAAAATGACGTATTTATAATAAATCGTCGGTATACAACCAGAAGCCATTAAGTCAAAAAATGTAGTTTTGAGTAAATCGATTTCTAAAGTTATCAAGGTCTCTAAAACATATGGGAAGAATGACTTAATGCAATCTTGTCATAGCTATATCTTTGAAACTATCCTCGTCCCAGTTATGAAACTTTAATAGCATAGAGTTGATTCATTATGCTACACTTTCCCATCATTAACTCAAAATTGGAAAAAACTGACTTAGTGACTTCTGGAAGTATACCGACGAAATATTTAATTAATTTCAGTTACCAATAGGATTATTCTAGTATCAAATTACAAATAAATTAATTGATTTAATATTAATTAATAATTTTTCAACTATAGTCCATAATGGGATCTGTGAGAAACATAATGTCCAATCCATAATGGTGAGGGCACTTTCTATCCGAAACTGAGAAAACTGTTTTATTCGACCTCACCGTGACCTTTTGTTTACAAAAAAATGTGGAGCAACCTGAGAGAATAGAGTATTTAAGAGGAATGGCTGATTTCACTAAAAATCGTGTCTTTTTCTCAGCAAATTATCTCAAATTTATCATTCAAACATGGACGATTCCCATATAAATGATATGTAATTTCTCCTTTCCCCTTGCCGCTACTCTATACTATTAAATTAATTTGTTGTTGTTTTCTATATATTTTTTTATCACTTGAAATTGGAAGTTGAACACGTTTGGAGAGGATTCAGTCCCATATAAATTACATGCAATTTTTTATCTCTCTTACTTTGTTGCCATTCCAGGTTCTCTCTATTCTCAGGGTGCAAATGTTTGATTGTGAATTGTACGTAAATTTCCAGAGAGTACGAGGTACGATATTTGTCCATGGATGAAATTGCAATCGTATTTTTTTGCATTTTACAGAAACTGCATTTGCCATACCGAAATCAAAGTTGCTTGTAATTGGAAAAGTCAATTTTTCTTAGTTTCGTTTCAGTTTCTGTCAAATATCAAATTAAAGAGAGAGATTGGGGAAAATTACGATTGCTATTTCATCCATGGAAACGGCTTTTTATTAACAATTTTTTGGTAATTTGTATATTCAGCGATGCACAAACCGCGGCCCACGGGCCGCTTAGTTGCTGGCGGTCCGCCTAATTGTGTACTATATTTCACCTTATTATTTTTAAAGATCAAATTTATTTAGCTCATTTAGTTTTCAATGCGTGCGCCATCCGGATCCGGATTACGTTGCATCGTATTTGTTGAAGCGTTTGAATTATTTGCTATAGAGATAAATAACTGTTAACGGCCCGGGGGTACAATAATAATAATGACTTCATATTTAGAAATTGTGATCTAAAAAACTTGAATTTGAATACCTCTGTCATGATAGTGGTGATTTCAATAAATAATTTTATAAAATCAGATGGCAGCACCCACAGTATAAAAAGTTTCTTAAAGACATTGTAACCGAATATGGCGACCTAATTTTTTACATAGAAGTTAAGTGGCTAATTCGCGGTAAATATTGGAGCGGTTTCAAAATTAAAATTTTCACGACTTAAAAAGTAGCAATATACCTGACATGAAAAGTACCCTAGATGACACTTCTTATCATTTAAATACGTAATACACTATGTGACTTTAGGGCAATGATGAAATAGTTACTCAGCTTTACAGCCAAATTTTGTCTTTACAGTGCAAAGTAAATCTATTGCAAATCCAACTGAACTCAGGGAATTACATCCATTTGCTTAATTACAAGCTTAATATCAGTTTCAAGTATTTTCATCGGATTTTCAAATAGTAGAACCGTTGCTAGATTTATTTAGTAACCCTTTTGCCATTTTGTTTACGAATAAGTTCAACTTGAAGTCATTGACACCCAAAATGAGAACTCATTACTCATTATACATTATACATTATAGTAAATTATTTCTCAACTATGACCGACTACCATATGAATTATGTGTAATTTTCCCAAAGTAAAGTTGAATTTGAAAAATATAATTCTTAATGGGAAATCCAAACTACAATTTTAACCTAAAAAAATCAGTACACCGTAATTACAAATTGTTTTATTAGTGCACGATAATCCATGAGAATCCGTATTTTTGACATATTCAGTCTTGGGGTAGTGAGGTTACAGTAGAATCGAATTCAACAATTATATCAGTAGTGACGTCAGTTATCAACATAAATAAACAGCATCTTAAAAAAATGAGAATTTCCTTGGCAATTAGCAATCTTCTTTCGCCGACGTAATAAGGAGTCAACAAGAACTCGACAAGGCTTTGCTAAAATCTTGTACTTGAAATCCTTTTTTGACGGACATCTAACGTATTGCCAAAATCCAGTACCACCAAATAAAACCATTCTTCGGTTGGACTCTTCGGTCCAAGGAATATTTCGCTATTTTCCGATCGGCGGGGTTAAATTTGATGGGTGCAGCAATGTTTTTTTAGAAGTGGTAGCGTAAGAGATTTTATCGGTTACTTATGTGTTTTGATGAAACGCTAGGATAAATTTTGCTTTAACCATCGTCTTACCCTTATGGCCGGACCTTGGGTTACCGTCTTCTGGGTAAATTTTCTAGAATTTCTGATTATTGTTGAGCGATTAATTATATTTTATATTATACACAACTTGTTCAAACATTATACAAGGAATTAACATTTATTGCACAACATTCACATAAAACCGGTGTTACACCGAATTATCGTTGCACTACTATTATTATACATTCATCCGTAAATGAAATATTTTCGTAACCAATGAAGGGTTATCAAATTAATATTATATTACCCCTCTTTAATTTTACATTTCCCGTGTAATAATTGCCTATTACTGCTTTTGATCCAGGCCGGTTTGATATTTTGCGAGGCCCTGTGCACGACGATTTGAGGGGGTTAAAGGTAGAGGTACATTTCTTTTTGGCATTGTGTTAAATGAGTTTTCAAGAATTTTTCACGATGAAACAGTGAGACCTATTGAGCATTTCTTTTGCGTATCATTTTTATTGATAGTTTTTTTGTTTGTACAAATTTTTATAAGACGTTTCGTTGCGTCGTACTCGCTTGGCGTGCTATACCGCAGGGACTGTATTTTAAACCGGTGGCCACGGATTAAATGAGAGTTTCATGTAAATTGAAAAATAAAATTTAATATTACAGACAAATAAATCACACATAATTGAACACGTAGGTAGATCATCTCTTTTAATCCATAGGTATCGCATTAGAAATTGAAAATTGAAACACACCAAATGGCCGATGCATATCTAGCACCATTGCTGTTACTGAATTGGTCAAATATTACAACATGAAGTATTCCCAACAAAGAGTAGGCTACTATACGTAACGAAAAGTACTTAAAGAACAGCCTGCATGTCCATATCCGTCATGTAATGCTATACAAACAACATAAAAACACCATCGCCAATGCCACAAGAGAATCATGTTGGAGATAATTTTGCAATATGTATGCCAAAATTATCAATCAATCTATAAATCATAAACTTTATTTGATAACAAGAAAGAAATATAAAACTGGAAAAAATTTTTAATTAGAAATCGTATATACATAAATGTGTTCAGAGTGAATATGCAAGAAGTCATTACTATTCCAAAAATGATTACAAGAAAGTCGATTACATTGTTAGTCGATTTATTTAGAATGAGGCTATTGGTCACAGGTCGACGTATGGAAAATGTAGCTTCAACCTTCTGTCACATAATAAAAATTGCAAATGAAGAAGTACAACTAGTACGCCTTTTTGAGACAAGTAAACGCTGCCCCATAAAATGATTCAATTTTAGTTACACCATTTTATAAAATGATGACCATTTTCTGTTCCATTCAAAACTCAAGTGATATTTTTTCGGACCAGTAGGACTTGTATGGATTGGAGCAAATATTGTCTAAATGTCTGCGCATCATAATTAATTTAAAATCATTACTTTTTTGATCATTTCTTCTTAAAACTACAAAATCCGTGTTAACCAATTATTTCCAATAACGGGAGAGCTGTCTTCAGTCTTTTTTGACAGTTCAAGATGAATCGTTTAACAACTAAACAACTTACGGTCAAGCCGATCGACCGTCTGAAAGCACAATAAATCGAGTTGTGAATAATTAATTTCAACAAGGATGGCTAAGTATATCATCCGCCTACTACTAGAATGCGATCTGCTCGCTCAAGAGTGTACATTACTGCTCTTAAAGGGATTCCGAACATTTCGATTCCTCATGGTGTCTCAACAATTGGATCTTTGTTATTGCCCAATGTCAATATGTCGTATTTTGCATAAAGATCTGTATTTGAAGCATATATATTTAGCTCGGACAATTTATAAATAAACAAAACTGTCACAATTCATGAACATCCAGAAAAATTGTTTTCGGGCTGGTAAAACCATCAGACCCTTAAAGAAGAAGTTTTATTACGATATTTACACAGTTGTACACTAAAAAAAAAAATTAGAACAGACTAGGTGGTTTTTGATAATTCGGGTATGCTGAACACGATGGCATCGATGACACGATTAGTTTTTCTCCTACACGTCGCATTTCGGCAAAAAATGCTTCCAAAAAAGTGAATTTTTTCAAAAAAAATCTCAAATTTTGATCAATTGAATTCATATATATTTATAAACAAGAACTAAATCATATTTCAATCGAGAAATACATTTATATACAGGTATGCCCCCTATAACACG
>JANTOP010043902.1:0-10358 GCA_027564815.1 Symmerus nobilis | reverse complement strand
AGTACGATGCAACGAAATGTCTTATAAAATTTTTTTAAAAACATAAAAACTATCAATGAAAATGATACACAAAAGAAGTTTTCAATAGGTCTTACTGTTTCGGCACGAAAAATTCATGAAAACTCATAAAAAATGCCAAAAAAATGGTACTCTGCCCTTAAGGCACCGGTATCAGTTGTAAAGTGAACCAAATCGATTTTTCTTTTCTTGCGTTTTATTAAACTACACCTATTTATGAACATTTTAAGACATTAAACATAAATTTTGGATCACCCTAAGCGGGTTAAAAAAATTATTAAAAAAGAGTCAGCGTACATTTTTCAATAGTAAAACAACTGAACACGGAACTTTAAACACCTCTCCTGAAAAACTATGTGTTTGTATTTTTCGGTACCATTTTCTTCCGATTAGACAGACCAATCGGGATAATTTTTTAATTTGGAGAAGGAATGTATTCTGCAGACTTGCACGAGAGCATTTTTTGATATAAGTTATACATTTTTTTCTATTGCACTTTTAATCCCGACATAACCAATTTGGTGATTTTATTAATTCGTTAGATATAACCTGCAGTTTAAGACAACGTGGATGGATACTGTATCTATTTCCGTATGTAAATTTCCACCAAAATAAATAGTTAAATTGTATTATACGATTAAAATTCCTACTACTTCTTTAAATTAGGATCATCTGGAACTAAAATAATATACAAAAATGCATAATGTCATCTATTTCCTACTAGTTGAATTAAACGGTGGAAAAAGTAGGAGAAAATCTATCGAATTTTCCTCTTTATCACAATTTTCATAACAAAAATACACAAATCAAAATACTAAATCAACAATCTTCCACTCGCCAGCATATCAGTCTCGTTCAGACAGTCATACATAAAACTTATGATATCCTAGAACGGAAAGTACGGTATTTGTGAGAAATAAGAAGATTTCCGTTTCCATGAATATTTCCGGTAAAGTGTAAGTAGCAATGAAATTCGCTGAACATCTATCCGCTCATATAACGCCAGAATGGCGCAAGCAGTATATAAATTACGAGGTAAGTTAAGTTAATATGAAATTTTAGTAAATTAATAGAGAATTATTGTTATGAAAATTGTTGATTGTCAACTTATAATTTTCCTAAAAAGAAAAATCAATGTTTTCTACGCAGGCGTGTTGATTCGGCGCCTTTATAAAAGAAAAGCAGATGTTTTACAATTTTCTTTTCGACTGTTTTCGTTTTCATCGAAATCCTCATTAACAAGCCGGTAAAATGTGCACACGTATGCAGTTGTGCACTTATAATGTAAATAAGGCACTATAAGCACATGTTTAGAAATATTACGTTGTTCCCCGGATTGCATGCATAATGTGGTTTTATATATTCTGTATATTAATAAACGTCGATTAATGTCCTAATCCAGATGATTTCTGTTGTTATTTACATTTTGCTGATTCATGCGATTTCAATATTTTCCGTTTTAATAGCAGAGGTGTAATTATTTTAACTTTGGTAAACTTGGATAAACTATTGTTCATCGTAGATGACATCAGGAAAACGATTTTCAATTTTAAACACCCCATTTCATGTAAAAATTTATTTAAGGAAATGAAGGCAATGCTGTATGCAGCTATTGAACAATCACCATCGGCAGAATTGGTCGACCCGGAAGTATTGACCAGATACTTTACGAAATTCGATGAGCAATTCTTTCACTATTGCGATAAGGAATTGACAAAAATTAATACATTTTATTCAGGTTAGCATTTCTTTCCTCACAATTATTTTAATCATCCTTATACCCGATTTTCTGTTAAATACTTTTAGAAAAATTAGCTGAAGCCACACGAAAGTTTGCAAATCTTCGTGCAGAATTACGGGAAGCGATTGAAGATAGTTGTCGTACGAAAGAATCGAAATCGAAGAAGTTTCTTAGGAAAAAAAATGTTCCCGCCCGTAAGGTTCAAGACCTCAAATTAGCTTTCAGTGAATTTTATTTGGGATTGATATTACTACAAAATTATCAGACATTAAATTTTACCGGTTTTCGTAAAATATTAAAAAAGCATGATAAACTGTTATCAGTTGATTTTGGTGTGAAATGGCGAACCGATCATGTTGAATTGGCACATTTCTATGTTAATAAAGATATCGATCGATTAATACATGACACTGAAACGTTGGTAACCCAAGACATTGAAGGTGGTGATCGCCAGAAAGCGATGAAACGATTACGAGTACCTCCACTTGGTGAACAGCAAAGTCCTTGGATAACCTTTAAAGTTGGTTTATTTTCTGGTGCATTTGTGGTACTCATTGTAGCTGTTATGTTATCAGCCATCTTTCATCACGATTATAACTGGCGTATAGCATCACGATTATTTCGTGGACCATTATTGATTATCGAATTTCTATTCTTATGGGGCGTTAATGTATACGGTTGGCGATCGTCTGGCGTTAATCATGTGTTAATTTTTGAAATGGATCCTAGAAATCATTTATCTGAGCAACATTTAATGGAAATGGCTGCAGTATTTGGTGTGATGTGGACAACGTGTGTTTTATGTTTCCTATACAGTTCAACTTTGTGTATACCGGCGTATACGAGTCCGATAATATTATATGCTTTAATGATAATATTTTTATTAAATCCAACGAAAACTTGTCGGCATGAGGCGCGGTTCTGGACAATTCGCGTATTGGCACGCATTATGTTGGCTCCGTTTTTTTATGTTAGTTTTGCAGATTTTTGGGTTGCCGATCAATTAAATAGCATTGTTCCAGCATTTTTGGATATGCATTATTTTGTGTGTTTTATATCAAAGAACAAAGATTGGTCAAAACATCCAGGTAATCTCTAATAATTATAATTAATAGTTTATTTGGGTATACTATTTATTGTTACATTTTAGATGTTGATTCTTGTGTCGAGGACTCATTACTAATTCGGACCTTAGTAGCTATGTTACCAGCTTGGTTTCGTTTTGCCCAATGTCTCCGTCGCTATCGGGATACCAAGGAAGCCTTTCCTCATTTAGCTAATGCAGCCAAATATGCTTCTTCATTTTTTGTAGTTATATTTTCCACACTAACATTTTCCACTGGTGGTACTATTCATTAAAACATAATTTAAAGCTTCCTTAATCCCTTTTTATAATTTGGATACAGGTTTTTCTAATGCAGCAGATAATCCATTTTTTTATCTGTGGATTATTTCATTAATTGTTTCATCTTGTTACGCTTATACATGGGACATTAAGATGGACTGGGGACTATTTGATTCTAAAGCTGGCGATAATCAATTTTTGAGGGAAGAAATCGTTTATTCGTCAACGGTATTACTGTTTGTTCTTCAATGTCTTAAAATAAAATAACATATTCAATATAATTCTCACCACCTTTCATTAGTGGTTCTATTATTTTGGTATCGTAGAAGATTTAATTTTACGATTCGGTTGGACTTTGTCCATGAGCTTAATAAAAGCTGGATATATTGAAAGTGACTTAATGATAACAATCTTAAGTCCATTAGAAGTATTTCGGCGATTTATTTGGAATTACTTCCGTTTGGAGAATGAGCATTTGAATAATTGTGGTAAATTTAGAGCGGTTCGGGATATATCTGTCGCTCCAATGGACTCATCTGATCAGGTAAAAAAAATTGAAATAATTCGTAGACAACTAATGAAGATAAATAATTTTGCCTTTTTAGGCAACGATTGTCCGAATGATGGATGAAGAGGATGGAGTTGTAAATCGCAGGACGAGAAATAAATTGAAGAAGAAAAACCAAGAGCATCGTTTATTATTGGGCGGCTCAATGGATGATCTTGATTTATGAATCAGAGAATGAATAGAGAATGTTAGTCTGTTTTTATTAATTGAAAATATATTTGTATCAGATTGTTAAAATAAATTACGATAATTTGATTTTTACATTAATAATGTCTAACATTTTCGAGTTTATTCAATATGTTAGTTACTTAGTCAAATACATTCGAAAATAATGGTTAGTAATTAATTTAATTATGAATTTAAAAGAATTGCACTTTGTGAATGATAATTTTGGCAAATTGAATTTTTGTAAGATATTTTGCCTGGGGTCGCCCGCTAAAATACATAGTTTCACTTAAAAGAGGTGAGCAAAAATTATTCGTAATACAACCAATAAACATCAAAAGTAAATTTTTGAAAACTAGATAGTTAGTTTGAACGTGAATTTTGAAACTGTTTTTTTTTTCATTTCATTTATCGATCTCACATTTTCTAAAATAAGTTGTGGATAATAAACATAATCTAAATCTAAAAAGCATACAATACTTACCGATACTAAATAGCTTGTCTAGTTAATTCTATTGATCATATGAAGACAACAGAGGAAAAACAAGGAATGTCACAAAAAATTGAGTCAAGATCGCCATTTAGTGGAAAAATGTCTATACTTTATTATAAACACATCTCCTCGGAATTTATATTTTGTGACATTCCTTGTTTTTCCCCTGTGGTCTTCATATATTATATCTATACCCTTCGTGTGTGTGGTACACGTTCAAAATTTATACCAGCGATTTCATAACTAATTAATTTAGTTCGGTAATATACGCATACTTATTGACTTATGGTCTATAGCTCCCAAGTTAGATCATAAGTGAAAATTGGAAACAATATCTTCGAAAAATTGCTCAAAAGTCGCAATTTAAAGATTCCTGAAGTTTTAACTAATTTTTGTAAGTTCGATTTGTCTCAAATTTCTAACCTGAATTTGTATTAGGCATAAAACTTTAAATGGACAATAATTTAATCAAAAATATTAATGTGAATTTTTAAAATCAATTACTTTATTATTATTTATTAAATTTTATTATTAACAGCACATTTTATAAACTAAAGAGAAGTAGAAGCTACTAGCTAGTTAGCTAAGGATTAGTAATTCCAATCAAAAGCAAGTTATTTGAAAACCCCAAAAAGAAAAAACAATTTATGACCTCCTATAATATATGCCTATTCTCGTAATGTCTTAAATTTTCGTGTCAGAATAAAAACACAAATATTATAATTAAATATTTTAATCCTTTCCTTTTTATATCCTTTAAGTATTTTAAACAAGAAGTGAGATTGTAGTAAGATTTGATTTCGTTTTAAGGACTCCCAAAACGTCTACACTTATCAAAATCCAACAATCTATTTTAGCGAAATTATTACTTTTCTCCATCCGATCGACGTGGCAATTAACCATTTAGATTTTAAATTTAGAACTCAGGACTTAGGCTCAGGATTCCGTAAATTTGTTATGTTCTTAAGCCTGTTAAATACGCATCCTCCAATAGTTAACAAACAAACATACATAACATACATACATAAGTTTACAAATTACAAGAAATCCTTTACATGCGATGTTATGTTACCTATTTTTTACTCTATGTCCAATTTTTTCTCTCTATTACGAGCTGAACTCTGTAGTTCGGTAATTTAAGAACAAATATCTAAACAATTTCAAAAGACAATACAAAGATTTTTCCCATAAAAAGGGTTCCTCCAATGAATTATTCACTAAAAATAACACAACACAATTTAACAGAAACAATGTACATTTAAAATGTATCCAAGAAGAATTAGCCCAAATAAAGTCGCGTGTCCTTATTATTACATCAAATACCCTATTCTGATACATGGAAGAATGGTTTATTGAACTTTAGGCTACTAACCTTACATAGTTACGTTTATGATGTGCATACCTATTATTCTAAACAAAAGCTTATGTAGGGGTAGTGAGCAGTGGCGAATTTACCACAGTGGGCGTCCTAGGCTTGAACAAATTTGCCGCCCTTACCGTGTTATCGTGCATGTATCGTGTATCGCGCATAGATCTTCGTTAGGATCTCGTCCATGACTCAATTTTAATATCAATATTTATCATTTTGCTGTTTTGTAACTGTTTTATGTATTTTATAAATTAGAGAAGACCAAAAGAGAGGTGAAAAAAATCACTCGATTTTGTAAATGTGATGATGATAGGGAAAAGGGCCCTTATCTTCACCGACCACTTCTTTCAGGAGAGGCAAAAATGTGAGTTTGGGAAAAAAGTTGGTGTTTTTAGATTAACGTTGGTAACCCTACTCTGGTATCTTTTCTTATGATTGCAACTGGTTTCAGAGTGATTTGAAGCATAGAAATATTAAAAAAATGCATTTTTCAAAACCTCTTCTCATATACCTACTTTAAAATTGTTAAACTTCAAACGGCTATAACTCAAAACTACATATTTTTCTTCTATATATTCAAATATTCATAAATTAGTCAATTTTTGGAATTTTTGAGTGCGTTTTGTTCATTTGTTTACCTAGAAACAGAAAAAAATATTAACTCGGCTTTGACCTCTGTGACCTCTGGCCCGTTTCCCTGTCACCATCACAAATATGTAAATATTCTTCTTTTGATTATTTTTTTTCTATATGGATCGTTTCGCTCGCACTGAGTGTATAGAAGCAACCTAAGTTTTTTTTGTATTTTCTTAACTTTTTTAGTGAAGTAAGCCATTTGGCTAAAAGTTACATTTAATTCTATCTTTGTATGTTTTACAAAATACACAAAACAGCCAAAAAAAAAACAATGAAATAATTCGGCAGCGAGATGAGCAAACAGCAAAATTAAAACAGCCAAACAAGAACATCCAACAGATAAGGCAGCGAAACGAGCACAGCAAAATAATGAAATCCGCCCCTGTTAGTGATAGGAAGTCTGTTAATCTCTTTACGTAAGTCATTAGAATTCGTAGTTCGATTGTTCCAAAGTATTATCGTATTATTCAATGATACATTTAATTATTCAATGATAAGCTCTTTTTAAATACTTATATTAGCCTAGTAAAATTTATTTTTGTTATAATTCCTCTTTATTGCATTTGTTTAATAACTAAGGAACTGAACAAGTTGACGATTCGATAAACGATAAGCGATAAACGATAAGAGAATCGATAAACGATAAAATTTAATCGTTTATCATTTATCGTTTATCGATAAAATTTTATCGTTTATCATTTATCGTTTATCAAATATCGCTTATCGATTCTCTTATCGTTTATCGCTTATCGTTTATCAAATCCTCAACTTTAACGCGGCCCAAGGCTATAGATGCCAGATCACAGAGGGAATCTATTATAAAATCTTAGGAAGAAATAAAGTATCAGATTGTAAAAGATTAATACATATACCCACTTGAACTTGAAATTTAATCTTAATCCTAACATTTTGGTAAATATTTAATCAATGTTTATTTATTTTTATTTACATCTAATTTTATCTATTGTTATTTATCATAATAAGCCTATAGGTAACAATTTCGGTGGGGCTATCTTATCATAATTATATCTTATTTTATTAATTAAGCTATTATACAATATTCTGACATTCAATAGAATTTATATACTTATATTATTATAGTTTATTTATATATACATATATTTTCTATTTAATAGATTTTATTATATGTTCTGGCCCTGGCCATCAGAACTTCAAAATATTGTTCATATTGCTTGGTTGACTTGGAATGAAATCGAAGAACAGGATATGTAATTACCTACTTAAGTTAAACCAATTAATAAGCATATCTAATTTAAGTAATAAATATCTTTAAATATCAGAAAAAATAGGCGGGGTACGAATATATTCCTTCCTTGTTATCTTCGGCAAATTTTACATGCCAGTAGGTATGAATATTGCTATTCAATTGTATATGTGGAAAATTCGAACGATATTTTCTCCCGGTTGGAGAAATTATTTTCCACGAACTCTCTCCCGTGATTGTTTTCTTTTTATTGCAAGCAGATTTTCAGCAAATATTTACTCATCCTGAAATACGGAACCAAAATCTGGTATTCTGAAGGAAAGGCCAGTTACAGTTAGATATTAGTACCGCTTAGTTGATAGTTGGTTGTACAAGTAAATATTTTATGATTTTGTGATGTGAAAAAACTTTTACATTTTCCAAATTCATATAATAAATGTGATTGCAAAAAGGGAATTTCATTTTAAACAATTGGTATACCTTTGGGAATCCGTTTCGAGGACGAGTATATTTATTAATAATTGTAATAATAATGATTTTATTAAATTTATTATCCCAACAATATTACCCTTCCTTTTAAAATCTCTTCCGAACCATTGTTTAAGATAGACAATTCATCCATTCATCCATCATCGTTGTTTTCCATTTCGTCTGAAGGAATATCCACTGCGATTCTCCCTTGTTTCGTTACATATGTTGGGAAAAATCATGAAAGTTAAATAAAAGTTTAAGTGATTTGGGTAACCACATATTATAAATCATTTTAAAATGTCTTATAATACAAAGCTCGTTGTTAGTGAATATAAAATTTAATATTATTTATTTTCAATAAAAACAATCTATGTTAAAAACGATTTTTCATTTTGGTACTGAACAAGTTTTAAACAAAAGCATCCAACTGAATTTAATGTAAACAATATATCGTGTTGATGTAAACTCTCATAAACAGGCATTGATGAGATGTTCCCTTCATCCACAGAGCAATTTACAATTTTCCGCTGACTATGCAATATTTTATATAATAGTCAGTATACAACCAAAATAAAATTATGTATAATAAAAAGAAAATTTATGGCCTAAGAAAATATACTCTCTTATAACGCGACTATAATATCATAAACATTACATATAATTTTAATGTTTTTATTTGGGCGTGTGTATAATAATGGAAATTTTCATGTGTCTATCTATCTATATGAGACTATAATTTATCATATACTTGTAGAGTTTTATAAAAATAATTTAATTACCGATTTATTGTTATACACATCTCCATGAAATTAAGATAAAAATAGAAAGGAACATTTCTCATATATCAACATACGGGTTTACAAATACAAATTACAATAGCAAGAAAAACAAGAAAAATTATAAATCACAAAAGAAATTTTTTCCAATAAATAATGGAAAACTTGCATTTCAATGTGCCACTAACCTAATTTTCGGTTGTTCACCTAAAAAATATATAGAATCGAGGGAAAATGTATAATCGATTCGGGTTGTAAAATATGTTCACTAGGCTGGTTCATTTTACCAATTTTCATTTAGGCAAAGGGTAAATATAAACAATGAAACGAATTTCTCAATTTCGGTCTTGAACTAGTCAGTCACTTAATTTAGATAACAAATTATCAGATTATTTATAATTTCAAAACAATCCTAAAGATACATCTCAAATCAAGTTGGTCCTGTGTAATTCTTATATCGAATTTCAATGAAATGTTAATGGTATCATCTTAGTAACATAATGAGATTTGAAGGATAGGTACATTAGGATTAAATTTGAATTATTAAAATAACGAATATATAATATTTACACTTTATTTTACAAAATTGTAAATTAATAAAAACATACAAGACTGAACCACCCTAATGCACATGTATAAGAAGTGTCTATGCACGTTATTACATAAAATTGCTATATGTACCTACAAAGGGTTGTTTAAAATTAATAAATGATTCGTGACACGGTTTACATTCCGTACAATTTTTTACTTCTATTTATCCAATGCAGAGAAAGTGCATAAAGTTTTAGTTTGAAGTGAAATTAGTTCCATTTTTTTCTAATTCATTCACCGTTCTAGGTAAAGTAAGTATATTGATAATAAAGGAACATAATGAGGAAAGGAAATTCATTTTATTCGATTATTATTATTAGGATTTGTGCTTTAGAAAATTGGTTTAAAATTATTTAAGAAGTGACGGTAATGGTCTTTAGTCAGGAACAAAATTATTTAAGAATTTTATTGAAAGACAGAATTTAATTACTTAATGGTTTATTAGCATTGAAGAAATCTTCTCCATATTGATAAATCATCGATATTTTCCTTTGATGTTAATTACCGGTTCTCTTTGATATCCACTTTATAGGTGAAGATTGAAATACATTCACTCATATCATTTAAAAACCGGTTGATTACCTCCAATCGATTCCTATTAATCATCTAAATAATAATAACACAAAACTTGCAGATTTTTATAGATTCATAGCCGTTGTATCTTTAAATGGCCAAAACTCGGTGAAAAATTGTCCTATCGAAGTATTACGAAAGTTGTTGTGTTCGTCTTAGAAAACTCATTGAAATGAACTATCACTCTATCCTACGGAATATTTAAGATTTGCAGACCCCTATATCCCGCGAGGGTCAGGATATGCGTTTCACTGATTAAACGATAGATTTTAAGATCCAATTGTACAAGAAAAATTCAACTTTTTATGTCAACACTGAACCAAAAAAGTTGGTGAATACAACAAAAAATACAGTTGAATTGACGAATGGGGGGTCAACATACGGTCA
>JANTOP010043891.1:0-10358 GCA_027564815.1 Symmerus nobilis | reverse complement strand
TTTAAATTCGATATTCAAGAAATTATGAAATTGCTCCCATCGTGATAAGTCTTTATTATATCTTCGGTTTTTGGTTAGATCATTTGCCAGATAATTTGGACATTTTTGGCAAACCAACGTTTTGTTACTAATTTGGGTGATTTTTATTAATTTTATTTTTTTCCCTCCAATTCCCTAATTTTTATCAAATTTAATCGGTTTCCTTTCAATTTTCAAATTTTATAAATTTTCTTGTCAAGTTTTCCGTAAAACTTTCAGATTTACGGGACTCTATATTGGCCTGATTTTACAGATTTTACTTACGATTTCCATTATAGCTTTATTCAGTTCAAATTTACCTTTAGCTGAGTTCAAATTGTAACTGACTTTTCGATTCTCACAATTCGATCCTAACGACGATTAACATAAATTACTAATACTAAACTTAATCTGTTTAGTTACAGAAAAGATAATATTGTATTTCTAGATTAGTTGTGTGTATTTAACCCTTTCGTAGGTAGCGGGAAGTATACCGGAATTATGTTTCTTCAGGCCAGTTCTATTCATCGAATTTATTTTAAAATTTTAAAATATGTCATTTCGGAACAAATTAGAATTAAATTTTTTTGACATTTTGACAAAAAATTTTTAATTTTCTTCTAAATTATGTTATATGTCACAGAAAGAGCATCAGAAATGCTGTAAAATGACACCTCACCCAGCTCTCTAGCTCAAATAGGAGACCTACTAGAGAAATTTAAAAATGTCAATTTGTAGTTTTTGTCAAATCGTTATCGTTAGAAAACGAGTTGACATATCTCGATAAAATATGGTATTTTTCCACGTCTATAGGGATAGTACATCTGAGAAAATAATTTCATGAAAATCTGAGATGATAAGGATTAAAGGGTGTTGGTTTAACCTGGAATGACCTAAGACATAAAAGTTAGCTACTAAAATTGCCTTAAACCTGGAGGGACTAACTTCAAACAATATTTTCATCAAAATAGAAGTATATTAAAGAAAAAAATAATTTAGCCACGAAAGGTTAAGGTTACGTCGCGACGTATAGGTATGGAAATTGTAAAAATAAAAATTATGGAGAGAGCAACAGCAAAGTTTATTTTAATTAATATATATTCTCTCTCTTCTCTACTACTTTATATAACAATTTCATTCATAAATGGACGATTTATTGATATATGAGATTGCAATCATCATCATCGTCATCATATCCATATTTTCTTCTATCTCTATAATTTCGCGTCGTAATCTCTACCCTGATTACTTCTGCAACAAAATTCATATTTGAGAGGTATGTAAGGGGTTCTGGTTAGATTATATAAATTTTTCATTTATTCCGAATAAAATTTATATTTAAATTATTAACGGAAAAGGGTAATGAAAAAATTGCAAGTGTAGTTTAAAAAGATTTTAAAGAATGATGCTCAAAGCCTATGATATTCAAAATAATCCCTTCTATAAATATGTCGAACAGTTGTTTAGTACTATTAATATATCAGAATATCTGACTGGGCTTAAAGAGTGATACTTTAATTCAAGATAACAAAACTTCTCAACCTCCATTATCCATCTCGAAGTAATAGTATTTCTACTGGTCACACTACAAAAAATTAAATCCTAATCAGCGTAGATCCTTATTTATATTACCAAACCATCCACATAGAATTATATAAAAGAAAAGCTTATGATGCCTATATCTCTCTGCTGTCAAAAATATTCATATCATCCCATCGCCTATCTTGACACTCTCATCATATTATCTCGCCATAACATTCTATGGTAGTTTAATAAGGAGATAGGCAAGAAAAAATTGGGTAGAATTAATTTACTTCAAACTTTCTTCATGCAAGAGTATATGGTTGTGGCTGGCGACTTTTACATATTTTATAACGAACATAAACATTGTTATCTTTTCATCTTAATTTTTTCTACATCGTCTTCATCATATTTTTTCTCGGTCATATAATAAAGATGACAAAATGAAAGTTAGGACAGAGGAGGAGTTTTTACTGTGAAATATCTGTTAGTCAGGAGATCCAGGGTATGAACGTTGTTGAAAGAAAATTCAATATCTTGGAGATATCCGGTAGGAAATGTTAATTTCATCAAAGATTACTTGTATGCCACTGGTCATATGATATTCAAGCTTCGCAAGGAAACTTCTTTGTGACAGTGATTTAATTTTTCATATATTATGGAGTGAGTTAAGAAGCTCGAACAATGTAGATGTGTACTATGCTAGTTTTGAAAATTATAAATTTGTCTGAAAGTTCTTCTTCCACACGTACACTCGTTATGAATAATGAACGAACATGTTTAGAATGGACGGTGCGGGCCGTAAAGCAAATTGGGAAACTATCGAATTAATAGTAGATTATAGGCAAATCAATGTACATTAATTTCTGAGGAAAAATTAAGGAACGACATTATTTAACTTTTAGGAATATCAGGAAATATTCTAAAAATGAGGCCAATTATTTTCACCCACCCACCTACAAAACCAGTCCATTTAAACATAGCATGTGAATAGATCTAACTGTTGGAAGCGACTTCAAAATAATTCCGCCCCTATCATTTTATGTCCAAGCCAACAGAAAGCTATTCAATAAATTAAAATCTCAATACAAAATCTAATTACCACC
This sequence comes from Symmerus nobilis, assembly GCA_027564815.1. Classification (NCBI taxonomy): domain Eukaryota; kingdom Metazoa; phylum Arthropoda; class Insecta; order Diptera; family Mycetophilidae; genus Symmerus; species Symmerus nobilis. Next base: position 7,713 of record JANTOP010043891.1, on the reverse strand, counting down.
CCCAAGCTTTTCCGGGATATTTTTTCCAGCCGCATATACGACTTCCCTTTTCTACTTATTGTTATCGTTTAACTGTACTGATGATGGGTAAGGGTTGGTTTTAAAATGAAAACTTTAGATTTTCAAACGTTGGCTTTCCTATGTTGTACGAAAAGGGGTTAGAGAGAGAGATTCTTTTTTTTAAAACAGACGACATTTATTAAATACTTTAGAAAAGAGCTTTAAGAATTATATTTTTTAAATTGTTATATTACAAATGGGGATTGTGAATGGAGGCTGACTAAGAACGTTGGTTTGGCGTAGTCTTGTTTAAGATATGGCAATTTTATTAAATATGCTTTATGTAGAAATGTTTCTTCTTCTGCTTATTCCCTTACTCTATGCACGATTTTAATAATTTGTATATGAAGGAAAAAAATGAGGAAAACTCTAAACCGGTCGACAGGAAAAAGCCTCTTGAGAGGGTTGAAAAATTATGCATATAATTACAATAATTCATTAACAGACTTACAGTCACACATGAACATTCCAATATTAGGAAAATGAGATTGAGATACCGAATGATTCATAAAGGACTCCTGAATTATGATGATAAATTAATTTTTAAGCCGAACGGATATTCTATAAGAAAATACCATTTTGATATTTTCAGCCTCTTCTTCCCCATCAAGTAAGACATTACATAAGAATTTTTTTTCAGAAATGGTCTTGGCATTAGTAGTGAGGATATTTTGGCTCAATCGTAATGAAAGCTTGATATTCCCCAGGTCCAATAGCCAAGAATTTTACTAATTAATTCTATAAATTATAATAATATTGCTAAATTGAATTTCATGTAGTTTGGAAGATTTCTGGTTAACAATAAATCTACCCAGTACAAATTCCGGTTGTCGGGTTATTTGATTTATGCAAAAATCTGTAGAACCGAGTTCATCAGGTCTCCACTTCAGTGGCGTGCAGTCTAATGTGCAGAAAGCGTAGAGCACACTTGAAATATCAACAAAATCGTAACCAATTTTGATTGCTGTCAATTTCTAACTCAAATTATTTTATTTAATAACTTTGAATGAGCTTTCGAAATTTTTGAAGCTTTTTTTTTTAATTTTAATTTTTGTTTAAGAATCGTATCTGGATAGAAAATAGATTTTTAAACGTTAAAAATTAAATTTGAAACTTAAAGCTTTCGTTGTGCTTTCAATAACTTGAATAAGCTCTCTAAAAAAATTCAATATTTCATTTAAATTTAATGAATCAGGTAAAAATTCGATTCCAAAATATTTAAAATAACATTTTAATTTTAAGCTTTCAATGAGCTTTCGAGGTTCTAAAAGCTTTATTTTGGAAAAAATTCAAATTTCATTAGAGGATCGTTGTTTGGTTAGAAAATAGATTTTAAAACGTAAAAAATAAGGTTCAGAAAATTTCTCTGGGAGCTTTTAAATTTTTGCAGAACTTTTGAAAGAAATGTTTAGTTTTGATATTTTTGTATTTTTTCTTAAATAATTTAGATGCTTCCTGCATTATTACATTTTTTTGGATCCGAAAAAAATAATTGGGGAATCCGGATCATATGTTGCGATATCCGATATTCAAATTTCTCGGTATGAGCCCTTACGAATTTTTGATATTTCTTATAGATAAATTTCAACTATTCCGAAATATTTAATTTTTGTATTTTTACCTAACTATTAAGGCAACTTTCTGCGTTTTTACATTTTTTCCGGTCGAAGAAATTTGCACTCAAATTCTGCACTTCTTAGAGGGACGTTGACCGCACGCCACTGCTCCACTTTAATAATTTTATCCCGCATTTAAGCAGGAAACGATTTGGGAGATTGATCGTATTCAGGAAAAAAGATTGTTTTAAATATTTGTATGATACTACTGACCCGAAACGTCTCCTTAATACTCATATTTTGGTTGGTTTTGACCCGCAGCCTAGAAAGGTGGCCGACCCTTGGTCTAACGTATAATGATTGCCGATGATAAGCAATTTGGTTTCAACTTAAGGTTTTTCCGACTTGTCCTTACCTTTCTTTTAACATTTTTTTCCAAGCATTTTTGAATTTTTTCCCAACATTCCCTAAATGCTTAAGCTTTTACCGAATATACCCGAATTTTTGCAAATTGCGAATATTCATATGTGTTCCTACATCGCCTCAATTTTCATAGACTAAATTGTGCCTCTCATTTTCGACCTCTAGGTAACAAAAGAAATGAATTAAAAAATTCAAATAATTTGCCTATCACAACAAGGAATGTTTGTTAAAAGACAAGATTTGAGAACTTATTTCTTGATTGAGCCTACCTAGTTTTTATAGTAGAATTTTTATTGTCAAATTTTCTGCAAATTTGCTTAATTTACTAGTCCATTAGTTTTTTTTTTAAAAAAGACAATTTTTCAAAAACATCACTTTCGTATAGAATATACATTAGGGGGTAGCCCTTAAATTAGGGAATAGTTTCTTTTCGTAATTTTCTTTGGGGCACCATGCAACTTCGAACAACTCTGCTAAAATAAATTACCGTAATTTCTTGAGAATTTTTAACTCAGTTTTGGGGGTCGCTACCATCTCGTAAAGTTTCAAAATTTGTACAAAACTAGGTAGGACTTAATAATTATATTTTGTTGCAAAAGTGCACAAAAATCAAATATTTCGGAAAAGTTGAAATTTATTAATTAAAAATCAAAAATTTGTAAAGCTCTTACAGGGAAATTTGAATATCGGATATTGGGATGCGATGCGATTCAAAAAAATCTACTGATGCAAAAAGTTTATAAATTAGTTGAGAAAAAATACAAAAATATTTACCAAACTTATCGTCCAAAAACTCTGCAAAAACTTAAAAGCTCCCAAGAAGCTTAATTATCCGCCCTTACTTTATTCGACGCGATATCTGTTTTCCATCCAGATAACGATCTTTTAAAGAAATTAAAAATTGTTCCAAAATAAAAGCTTTAAAAATCTGAAAAGTACGTTGAAAGGTTAATTAATGTGGAATGCTTACAGTAAGCTCAGCCAAACTATTAAAAGCGCAACACAAGCTCTAAGATTGGAACTTATTTTTTCACGTTTTAAAATCTATTTTCTATCCATCAATTTTCTCACAAATTTTCTAAAAATAAATGCTTCAAAAATCTCAAAAGCTCATTGAAAGCATGTTTATGGAAAATTATCGGAAGGCAAATCAATTTTTCAAGAAAGGGCAAACAAGGACAATGAATGCCTTCATGGTAATTTGCCTTCAATTCAATTCAATTCATTAAAGCTTTCGTATGGATTTTAATTTCCCACGGAGCTTTTTAACGAAAGTTTCCGATTTAATTTAAATTTATGTCGGGAAAAAATATCAGGAGACAAAATAGATTTCATAATGTATAAAATAATATTTTAATTAAAAGCTTTAAATTAGCTTTTTGAAGTTTCTTAATGCTCTTTTCAGGCAATTTTAAATTTCAATGACGGAGAATTAATTTAATTGATGATCAATGTTATTTTCGTGTTCACCACTGTAATACTATATTAGTAATAATGGGGTTCGGCTTAATAAACCGAGGTGGTTACTTTATATTTCTTAGAAATAAAAATCTATTATAAAACATACTGTAGGGAGTCACCAAATCATATTTACCACTTGAGACATTTTATAATCTGCTAGGATTGTTTTTCTCTCCTTCAACTTCAATCGCCGTTCCAACTCCCTTTTCTCCTTCCATTGCTCATTGCTATGCACAGTTTGAAAATTAAGCAATAAACAAATGGATAAAGTTAAAAAACAAAACAACTAGAAAAAAAGAATAAAAAAAAAGACAAAGTAAAATACGAGAAGCAAGAATATAAATTTGAAAATGGGAGGGCATCGGTGTTCATGTTGTAGAAAATTGACCTATTACGGTGAGTGGTACGGGGGCAGGAAAAAAGGGTTTTATAAGAGGTTTCTCTTAGAAGAGTTTTTCACTTGTACAGAATTCACCACATCCACACATATTAATTTTCTTGTGATTCAGATTCCGGATGTAACTGTGCATAAAATTACTCTAGTAGAAGTTTATATGTTTTTTTCCCCATATACTGTTATGTCCTTATTTCAACATTTTCCAAGCTTTTAATTTTTTTTTTTGGGTTGTTTTTGCTTTCGCTCGAGTTATAAAACAATGGGAATAACAAGCGCCAAATTTTCTAATTGAATATGAATGAGGTTTATAAAATCATATTTAAGCTGAGCTTAAGAAAGTCATTACAGTTTTTCTCTTATACTTGTATTTTGTATCCAGATCCACCATTCCTCAGCTTTATTAATGTGTGGTCGTAGATTTTTAACACCCCATTAAGATGTACCGAACCAGTCAAACAACCACCAGGAGATATCCTCCTACCTAGGAACGTTCAGCTTGGTGGGATATTTTTCTTTTTTACTTTTAAAGTAAATCTGAGGCAACCTAAACTTTATCCAAGTCTATTAAAAATAAATTTAAATGCTAATAATATTTCCCTGGTTTGACATCAGAGATGACTAATTTTTGAGCATATCGAAACTTTTTTCCAGTAAACCACCAGTCGAAGTAAGATTGGAAAAAATGTGTACGACAGACTAATTTTTGTAGAAAAATGAAAAACAACATAAACAATCTAGTCAACCTAATAATTAAATTCAACGTATCCCCTACTAGGAATGTAAATGGATCCCTGTGCGCTTATTATCCATTCTTTTTTTTTAATTATTAAAAGGAATTTGAAAGGGAAAAAACTGACTAATTATAAAAGTTTGCTATGGCTACACCCACACTCGTCTTAAGATTTTGTTTTCAGAAAATCAGTAATCCCAGAACGATTTAATTTTAGGTGTGAGAGATAGCAGGCTTAATTAATATTATTCATAAGCAGATAGTTCTTTTTCGAAATTTATATTCAGGTTAGAATTATATAAAATCTATTTATTGATTTCAGTAAATTTTAAATTGACTAAGATCAGGATATAAATTTAATTATTTAATTCGCATATTAATTCGTGATTAAATTTAACACATATCTTAAGTTCGAATTAATGAGAAAAGATAAGCGATATCTAAGTTTTATGCAAGAATGATAATCTATAATCCAAGCTAGGTCAATCGAATAAATAACAAGAATAATATTCCAAGAATGGATTTGTTAATCCAATTCTTCCTAAAATCTATGCTTTCGGTAACTGTTTACATACTTTACTACATACTTTGAAGATTCCTGAAGGGCTAGAAAAATTGTCTAACTTAAATATGCCTAATATGATTTTAGTAATAAACATCTACAAATATCGAAATAGTTCGATTCCAAGCTGACGGACAGTATAATATCTAATGCAGGATTTCTAATAAAGACAATAGATTTTTGAATTGAGATAAAACAGACTGTTTTTGAGATATCGATGTTATGTTTAATTTTATTTTTAAGAATATTGCGAATATGTGCCAAAAATAAACCGATCCAATGGACGGATTCACTGCGAAGTGCGGTGTTATCTCTTGAGGTTGGAATTGCTTGTGGCTTATCGGTATAGACTGATATTACACGTATCCCCAAAAAAGAAATCTAATAGTCTAAAAGTCCATATCATCCAATTCGAACTAAAAATATTTGTTCATTTTCGCCTGATATTAATCGAAAAAATAAAGGGCCGATGACTCCGCCGGCAAACTAAACAGAAACTTAAACCTTTCTCGGAATGCGTTGGACGTTCGTGAATCGCTTGTGGATTATGGTCTCAATATTAAAAAAAAGAAGAAATTATCGGGAGGAATACGGAATAGAAGGAGGGGTGAGTGGTACGAATATTTGTTTTTGAGTTACATGTAGGCGGATGTATCGATTGATTGTAATATGAATACGATTGGCAAATAAAAAACAAAAATAGAAAAAAATCTGAATTTTTATTGAAAATTTGCAAAAAATCTCAATGACCCAGAAAAGAATTTGTACCGTGGTAATTTGTAAGACAAACATAAGATAGTGACGCCGTTAGATTGGCAAAACGCATAATTTGGTATCATTACAATTTTAGATTGCCGAACAAAGTTTTGCGAATTTACAATTTAAGTACAAAACGAGCGAACAAATTGGAAAACAATGAGAATTCGATTTAAAAAATGCAAACTTTGCGAAAATTACAAAATTTAAATGAACGATGAAATAAATTTAAATCTATAGCTGACTTACTTTGCCAGACGTCATATTAAGTTCAGAAGTCTTTTACGACCGTCATTTAGAGAATTACAAATAATCAGATGTCTAATACTTATTATTCTACTAGCAGAACCAGAAGTGAAAGATTATCTGTTTTCTTAACTACTTTTAGGTATGAAGGGCTAGCAATATTAAAAAATTGCCTAATGTAATATATTATAGGGGAACTATAACTAACTAATTAACTAATTTTGATAATTTTTTATGGAGAGGATTTTTGTTAGTGAAATTTCAGGATCCATCTTTTATATAACGAAACTGTGGAGATAAATTGTTTCATTAAAAAATGTTAAAAAATGATGACGGTATATAGCGTGTGTTTGGGAGTGGGACGGGTTTGACGGTAGATGTTCGTTTATGGGAATTCCAACGAATTCTATATTGATCTAAAAAATATGAACCAAAAATTTTTAGTATTTTAACCTCCAAATTTCTGAACTAACAAACCTAAGAATTTAAATAGTTGAAAATTAAAAAAGAGGGACAACTCGGAAAAAGAAATTTGAAATTTAACACAAAATTATCGTTATTCGAGCAATAAAAAAGTATATTTAAAAAATGGTTTTCATAATTTTGTAGGTTTGTTTAAGATAATATTGAGTTGTGTGTAAAATTTGATTACGATTGTTTAACTCGTTTTAAAGTTATGTGTACCACAAATTAAGAAAATGAGTTTTACGAAAAACGTGTTTAACGCTCCATTAGACGTAGGTTACACGATCAGTTTGGTCCATCAGTTTGGCTCAATAGGATCGTGTAATGCATTTACTCATGGACCAGATTGCCGGATTTTAAAATATTTTAATAATTTTCATCAGTCTGAATGTCTTTGGAAAACCCCTTGGTATACTCACTGCGCTGTGCCGCAATGCGGGCGGGGAGACAGACTTGCCGAAATAGAATCAAGACAAGGTCTCCAAACGATTAATAACAGAACCATTTGATATAAAATGACATGGGTAAAATCGTCACTGGCTCTTCGTCTATAAGATTATTAACGATATAGCCTCAGATATTTGAACTATAAATTTGATTACTGAAATTTACAATTTCTTGAATCAAATTTTGAAAGATATCAAATTCATTATTGCTGTTAAAAACGATTCCTTATGTCGGTATACCTCATTTTAGTACCAATATTTATTTCTGATGTTAAACCTGTAAATTTTCCGTGTTATTTTAACCAAATGATTTATATGTGGTGTTAGGAAATAGGTTTTCATAGATTAACCCGTATTTTGTGAATCGCTAATACGGCTAACACGTTTTAAAAATTAAACGGCGTTTCAAACTTGTCTTGAATCGGGGCCAATATTTAAATTGATTTTTTAGTTACGTGAAACAAGGAAATTTGGATGAACTTAGCGTTTTTAACCTCTTCAGGGATATTGGCACATATGTGTACGTTTAGGGTAATTTAAAAATCTCCGTTATTTTAATTGCTAAAATTTTTCAAAAAATTTAAAAATAACAATAACATTGTAGGTTATAA
>JANTOP010043890.1:0-15891 GCA_027564815.1 Symmerus nobilis | reverse complement strand
CCCCCCCCCCCCCCCCTTAACGAAACCTCTTTTTTTACATAACATACATAATTTACCTTTTTGAATTTTTTCGCAATTTTAAACAGTCCATGCAGAAGAGAGAGAGAGAGGGAGAAAATGAATATGTATTTCTCAAATTTATTTTTCAAATTTGAACATACATTCAGTTTTATTTATTTGACACAATGACTGCCACCATATAAAAATATAAAAAAATGCAAAATTCGCTTTACGAAATTTCGACTTACGAACGAATTTCTTGAACGAGAATTAATTTCGTTAAGTGGAGGATGGGTGTAGTAAATTTAAATGACAGCTCCGAAAATGATTAGTATATATACAGCCTTTCCACGCCAAATTTACCCCCACTGGTCCCCCAAATTAGTGAATATTACGTTAGAGAAGCGAAAGCCTAAAAATTATATCTCAAAAATCACCCGCCTGCCAGCGTAAATTTTAGAAATGATATGTATTAGTATTAGAGCTTTAGGAAAAAATATTGGGGGGGGGGATGGGTATCTCTCTATCAGAGGCGGTGAAAAATTGAAAAAACTGATTTTCTTATTGAAAAATTTTCTTTTACATATTTTTTTTAATAATATATTCGAAATTTTCCATTCAATACCGTTCTTTTGATATATCCACAAAAGAAAATCGAATAAGTCGTTTAGGAGTTATCAGCGTTGGAACAAGACGCAAATCCCGATATTTTTGCAAAAATATGACATTTTGAGGTACCCTGTATTCATAATTGTAAGTCGGATGGCGAAACATAAGAATATGTATCGAATATTTTTTCAACCCTAACAAATTCTGAGACTTTTACCAAAATCGAAAGGTGTCGAGACAAAAATCACCTTTTTTTTGTTCACTTTGGCGTGGAAAGTCTGTAGAAAAAAAAAATATAAAATAAAAATTCATATATAAAAATTGGATATTTTGTTGAAACATGTAGGTAACAGTAAAAGTAAAATAACAGTAAATTGTTTTGGAAATGTAAAAATTTCATGAAACCAGGAAAATTCCAGAAAATCGAAAAAGATCTTAAAGAAGAACATCCAGAAAGAATTTCTCAAACTTTCATTATCCCGTGAAGATATCAGGGTACTTGAAAGGTATAGCTATAATTGTACTATAATTGTCCTTTATAATCGCTAGTAATGATGTACCTGGCACCTGGCCTATCCGACCAATTTTGCACTACCCGGCAATTACCTGCACCCGGCTTAAAAATCAAGTCGGGTAACCGGGTAATAAAATTCTATAAAAATCACATTTAAAAATATGTGATATTTTTGAAGTAAAAATAAACAAAATAAAAAGTGAGAAATTAATGATTGTGTTCGGTCAGGATTGCGGAAGGTGCGAGAATAAAAGAAATTGGACTGTTTGACAAAAGATTTGATCGAAGAGATTGGAAGAAATCGAGATTCGGGAATTTCACAACTTCAACTTTACAAATAAATTGAGTGATGGGCATAGGTAAATAAATGGTAGGGATCCTAGGTAAATTTAAGAACGTTTGCTTTATATGAATTAAAATTTTATTTAAATAAAACAAAAGAAGTTATTTTTTTAATTTACTTTCAACTTATTTTATATTTCAATTGTAATTCCCTGCCTTATTTATCATTCCCATCAATTTGGTACGGTTTTTGGAAAAAATCCCTGCAAGATAAGCAAGTACCATATAAAAACTAGTGTTTCACCGAGGTTACGAGGCATCCTCGCATCGCTTCGGACCTCGTGCCCGAGGCGAGTATTGGCATTTCATTACTCGGCATGAACCAAGGCGAGGCGAGGCACAATCCCGAAATCCTCGCTTGACCAAGGCGAGGCATTGATTTTTTACTTAATGCCTGCTTTTATCATTATTCGAACGTGTTTTATATATTCAAAGAATGGTTACATTTTTATTATATACGGAATTAAAATACATCAAATATTACTGTGATATTTAGAATAATATATTGTCTACCTTTCATTCCACCTATCCGATTTTTTATTTCTGTAAGAAAACGTTCAGACCGAGGCTAAATTCATAATGCCACCTCGGACGAGGCGAGGCGAGTTTGGCGTTTAGAAAAACGAGGCGAGACCGAGCTTGTTGGAAACCTTGCCTCGCCTCGCACCTCGTGAAACACTAATAAAAACTTCCGGTGGCCGACCGGGTCCCGGTATCCGGTCGGGTAAATTTTTATTTTTCGGACCAGGTACCCGGTACTTTTAGGATCCGGTACATCACTAATCGTTAGGCTTCCATTTCCCGACATGTTCCTTCGGGGCGGTAACGTATTTTAAAAGCGCCCTAAATAGGCCGGTTATTCACACCTTTTTTCTGCCCGAGCTTAATAATTCTGCATTCTGCAATACGAAATGCCATATGTAAGAATTCGGAAACATAAAGCGATACGTAATAATTTTAATAAATTAATGAACCTTATTGGGTCCGGTAATTATCTACATATTTTGATTCCACATTCTCGACCGAAATACCCCGTATATTTTTTGGGCTTCCGTAACAATTTTCTTCATGGGGTATATCAAAATATGTCAATGGTTTCCGGGTTTAATATATCCGGTTTTAAGTAATTTCCTTATTTTATTTTAACGAAGTTTTCTGATTTTCTAGAAACTTTCCGATTTTCCCGAAATTTTCCTATTTTACGGAAATTCTTCAATTCTCAAGAAATATTTCGATTTTTATTAAATTTTCCCATTTTCAATAAATTTTTCGTTATTCATGAAAATATTCAATAATCTTTTTCCAATTAATCATCAAATTTTCATATTTTCTTAATATTTGCAAGTTTTTGTAATTGTAATTCATTGTAAATTTCATTATTTTTTCAAATCGTCCGATTATAATTTCCGAAATGACCGAAGATTTTCCGATTTTCACTTATCTCTCGATTTATTCAATTAAGAGAAACATTAGGAAATTGCGAAGAAATTCGGGAATATAATTTCTATTCGTCGATGTTTGTATTAACAGAGATAAAAATGGATTAATTTTCCTCCGAAAGCTTAAGAATTAATTATTCTGTTGTAATTTGAGTTTATTTAGAATTAACTAAAATTTCGATTAAGGAAACTTCAGTACGAAAAATTTAGAATTTTGTTGTCGATTAATGACGAATTTCTTCCCCTTTCAGTTTCATTTTCATCAACTTTTCTATAACTTTAATAATCATGGTTGAGTTGTGGTAGTTATTCCGCAAGCATTGAAAGAGTTAAGTAAGTTAAAATGGTCTTATTCCTCCTCGATTCTTCAGCCAATTTCTTTTCGTAATAATCGAAACTTGCAGAACTTACGCATTCCGAATTTTCATACAAGACTGAACTAACCTTACATAATAAATGAATAGATATTTATGCTGAACATGAGATATTTTTACCAGAAATGTATAATTTCGAGTATATGTTAAGCAACATCTCCTATTATGACCATAAAATGAAAGTCTATTTAAGGACTAGTACATGAAGAATTGGTTTTATTTTTTATACAGCTTTCCTTTGAATTTTTATTTTTCTTACCATTTTTTTCCAGTATCCTCTTTACATTATTTAATTTATTCTATAGACTGTTAAAGTTTATTAGTAAATAAATATCCAGTTTCAGCGATATTTTCATCTGCATTATTTACATTAACATTATCAGGCATTATCTAATATGCCTATCTCTAGGAACTCTTTAAGATTAGATAAATGAAACCATTACGTCTGTTATTATATTAACACATGTTAACATCTGCAAAATATGAAATGTAAAAAAAAAAAAAACGATTCAATATTTTTATCAATTAAACTCTGTTTTTATTTACTCGTTTTACTATAAACGATCAGTCCGCAACTACATAGAATATAAATGGTAGCGCATAATACTTCCATTCCAAATATAATTCATTTGGAATTAAGTAAAGGAGAAGAGATATGACGAGAAAAAAGCGTGATGAAGCTAATAATAAATGATCCGGTTTAAATTGAGACTAATTAAGAATGGTCAAGACGGAAAGATATGATAACAATAAAAAGCAGATGTTTCTCACCTTCTGTCGTAGTAGATTTTTTCCCTTTAAATCAATTTCCTATTCTACAATGGGGGGAAAAAAATATGTTATGAAAGATAATCGCACCGATCTGACTTAGTAAATCATATATTCCGGTTATCTGACTACAACTTAAATTTATATCGATTATTATTGAACATATGGCCGTACATGCATACAGATGCATACAGTAAGTCTATCGTAATTCATTTATAAACTTGCCAGATAGGCTATAAGAAATTAATAACAAAAAGTATTCGAAAAAAATTGTATAAAAAGAACTATTTAAGAAAAACATAGATAATAATAAAAGAAAATCTAAACGAAAAAATAAGAAAATATTTATGTACGTTTTTATTCATCCAACTCAACTTCATACCGTATCATTTTATATGAACAAACTCTGTATAATCAATCCCATAGCATAAGACCTTTTTTCCAGCTACAAAGATACCCAACGTACTATGTTGAATATAAATATTAGAAAACTTTTTGAAAAATAATAAAAGAAGAAGCTGTGATCTTATTTTTCTGTTTTTATGGTTAATTCAATAAAGTGTAGAAGAATAAGAAGTAAAAAAAAATACAGCCATCAAACAACCATCAAGTTGAAGGATCGATGATCTTTGGAAAATATATAGATGAAAACAGAAGAAAAAAAAACTGGTTTAAAACTACTTATCTTTGGTAACCAATATGAATATTGCAAACGCACGTATACGTATATACCCGACATTGTTTGCTCCAAGTCCAAAAAGGTAAACGACTTCACCCATACGTACAATGCGTTTCGTATATGGACGAAATGGTATTTTAAGTGAGGTGTATTTATGATCACACAACCACCAGTTTGATGGACTCTGTAATCATATTCATACAAATTTCGTGTATAAAATCAATTGTTATTGGGTTTTCTTTCATTCGATCAGAAATCTCAATGAGGTTGGTCAATAATCGATTATAATTTTGAATCGGAAGTCATTCAAAATTTTATGAATAAAATTGTCGTCCAACTATCGAATCTTTCTATCAAATCTTAAGTTTATAAAATACTCCTACATTTAGCTAGATAATTTTTGACCCATATATTACATTTCCTTATAGAACCCCCCGGATGTGAACAAATTAGAAGGTGCGATTAATCAGTTCAAGTGGTTAACTGGTTAACAAATGAGAAAAATATGAATCATTTGGGGTTGATTTACTACCTCTAAATGAGACCTTAGTTCAGTTCTAACTGAGAAATCTTAGTAATCTTAGAAAATATTAAACTTTGACTAGTATCGTGCAAGGCGATCTCTTTAAAAATGTTGTCTTATTTTTTCTGTAATATGAAAGTTTCAATATTAATTTATACTTAAATAACAACAGTAGAATGTCATATCAGACGAATTGACGCTAGAGAATTAATACATTTTTCGGACAATGAAATGGTCTGATAACAAGTTTATTGATATTCGACCTTTTTATATTCGTGAGTGTTATGAAAAATGGGATGACAATAAATATAGTTTCATAATGGCAATCGAAGCTCTAAAGTCCATATTATAATACGGGTGGTAATTGGTGACGTTCGGTTAACATTTCCATGAGATGTACAGAGTTTTATTTCTCATGCTTAGTTTAGCAGATTTAAACATATTCTTATGAAAGGCGCTAAATTGTAAAATTATATTTTCAAATTATTCAAATTAAAATTATTGTCCAACGGAAAATAGAGAAAGGCATTTTATTCCATAACTTTTTTCGATTTAAACTTGAGATTGCTAAAATGAACTAAGAACTACGAGATTTATGTCTCAAATTGAATATGTATCAACATTTTCTTTACGACTTTTAAGAATTGTAATTGGCAGCATCATCTGCCACCTAATTAAATTGGCTAAGCGGAATATTATATGTCACTTAATAAAAATCGCATAATATATTTGGCATTGAATTCAGGAAGTGAAATGGTTAGTTTGGTTCATTTTTGCTATAATTATGTATCCATCCACAAGTTAAACTGTAAGATTCATAATATTTTATACACTAGTGCGGTACATATAATTGTTGATGCAGAAAGTAATGAAACTATACGATCAGTAATTATTTTTGTACTTGGTACGCCAATAATAGTAATTCATCGTTACAATTATACATATTCGAATTTATTGTAATAATTGAATAAAACATACGGCCGCGTTTATATATTTCATTTTATTGTCGAATACAATAATTCCAATAAATATTTACATTTTATTACAAAAAATCTTTCTACGATATATAACTGAAATATAACAAGAGTAATTTCCCAGTTTTATTTCTAGGAATTTTTAGTTAAGAATGCAATAAAATGATCCATAATCCACTACTTATTAGGTACTTACTTTCCGCCAAACGCATCAAATTTCCAATTTGTACCCAGTTAATGCCAATAACTAATAACCTTTTATAATAAAAACAGGCGAATAAATTTTAAAAGAAAAACCTCAATACCATTTAATTATAAGTATATGTATTCTTAAGTATTTAAAGTCGGTCAAAATTATTAGCTAACCACCTTGATTGATGCCTCATAAATTTTTAAAGACCCCATAAATGTAAGTTAATTTTCAAGAAGAAAAGAAAATAATTTCGCACACACCTTAAGTTGTAAAATCATTTTTTTTCTCCATCTTTACATTCAAAAGTATAATGTAATTGTTGTAAATTTATGTATAATATCGCAACATAAGTTGTAAAAAGATTAATAAATTGAAATCATATTGTACCAAAGAACTTATTATAATTTTTCTTCGCAATATTGGATATGAATACAGGAGAGAATTCGTATAAAAAAGAGACATATTATTATCCGAATTCATTGATTATTTATTTCGTATAATCAATACATGGTATACCAAGTATTGCTTCCTAATAAATGCATCTCTAAAGATTTGTAAATGATTATTCTGACCTTTATTCGGCTCTTACATGTCACATGTAGACATATTTATGGACACATATAGGAAAGACATTTTTTCCCATTATTTAATTTTTAATTTGCTTTTTCTAATTTTAAGTAAATTCTATAATAACCACTAGATAATTCCAAATTTTAAACTAAACATTTGGCTTCTTTCGATTAGGGAGATAAGGTGTATCTCTTCTGATAATATAGAATTGAATAATTTAATTTTGTATTTCATAATTTCTTGCAATACGTGTATTGAAAATTATAAGTGACTATTTGAGTTTTATTTTCTTGAATTTATCAAGAACTTATGATTTTTGTATTTTGGTATACTTTGGTTATCAGGTAGGAATATTCATGAAATTAGAATAAATTATTAGGGTTCAAGCATAATTTATGAATTTTACCAAATTAAACCAAAATCATTTCTCATATTAAATATGGGTGGCGTCGACATCGTCCAGTTTCTATCCAGTTTAGAACTACGTCATCCAAATTCGCAAATATACTTCAGGAAAGTCGGAATATTTCAAAATATTGGAAATTCCGAAAATTCTAAAAATCATTAATCTTGTTAGAAAATTTCGTTATAGTACATAATGTTGTTCGAGCAACATGATACATCATCATTTCGAGATTTTAGCAACTATTCCCAATTTATATAAAATGTTTGGAAATTTCTGAATTTTTATTTTAATAAAATTTTCAGATTCTATTGAAAATTTTAGGATTTCATACATTCCCGATTTTAACCAAATTTTCAGATTTTCGAGAACTGCATTACAGTGCATTGAGTGCGATATTTTTCCAATTTTTAATAATATTTCCTTAAATTTTATCAAAAATATATTTTTTTTAATTTTGGAATTTTTAATATTCTTATTTTCACAAAATCATGAAATTTATTAGTGCATTTATTTGCCTTTCGGAAAAAATTTCAGGTTTAAAATTCCCCACCCCCATTACATTCCCAAATTTTTGGAGATGTCGTATTCATGAAATTTATCAATATTTTCGAGAGCTTTCTAAATTTTTATGTGGTATCCCAAATATTTCTGTGAGAAATTTTAAATATTTGAAATAAATTTAAATGTGTAACCTACCGGATGTTGCTTAATGAATGTATTTTTGAGTCTGGGTCGCTCGCATTGTAAAAAGGTAACAACCCTATGCAGTAATAACACCTCTGTTCGAGGGCATTCTTTTCTTTGAAAAATCTTATTAGTTCTTTATTAATAAAATAAATTTAGTATTCATTGCTGTATATTTTGGACATTTTTGCTCCTCTTTCCATATAACTGGGTGCAGCTGTGTAGGTTTTTTAGGATATGTAAGTAAATCGATATGAAGTCGAAAAAGTTAGGCAAAAATTGGAGAAATTGAAATAAGAGAAGTGAGGAAAAATCGAGGAAAAGTCTAAATCGGTGAATTAATAAATTCTTAATTTTAATTTTTGGCAATTTCATGAAGTTTTCTAATTTAAATACAATTTCCCATATTTTCCCCGAATTTTCCTTTACCAATTTAATATTTATCCGATTTTTATGAAATTTTTCGGAATTTTTTAATTATCATAAAAGTTTACATTCATATTTTTATCAAATCTGCCACCACTGACACCTTTTCCTTTGAGGAATTCTTGAAAATTCAAATTATTTTAAGGGTTTTACATATGAGTGTTAAGAAATTAATAATTTTCTACCTGACCGGGATTATCGGGATTTATCCATTGGGTATTTAGGAGTTATAGATCGCAAAAATATGAAATAGTCAGGGTCCATTCATATTTTTAAAATAAAATCTTTCGATTTAAATAATTTGTCCGATTTAATTCAGAATTCAAAGTCCGATTCAAAATAACGAATAAATTCCCTACAATTTTCGATTAAGGATTTTAATTATTTCAAACCAACTTTCTTGTAATTTTATTTTAACAAATTTCCCCAAAAACATAATAATTTATTAATTTTGAAAGAATTTTGGAAATCGGTTAATTTTTACTATTTTTAATTTTAATTTTACAAATTTAATTTATTTAATCTAACGCTAATTTTGCGGATAGAAAATCAAAGGATCAATGAAAAACGAAACTATCATCAGGATGGAAAACTTGATTTGTTGAAAATTGATATTTTCTCTGTTCTAGTCAAAATGTTTGTTTCCTTTTAATTAAATAAAATAGAGAAATCTGTGGAAAATTAAGGACAATTTTTAAAAGTGGAAAAAATCATTCAGTGATATTTGTATGGTAAATATTTATAGAAAAGTTTAAATTCATATTTTGTAAGTTAATTTTCGTCCAGCTTTACAATTCAAAGCCAAATTTGGCTCTTATTGCAATTCTTTTGACGTACTCGTTTCGTTTCGAAATTTTTAATTTAAAAAACAAAGGAAAAAATATTTTGTAATTAATTTTGAAAATTTAGAGAATTTGAAAATTTTCTAAAAAAATTGATTTGTAATTAAAGCTCTGAATAGGAAATATATCAAATATGAGATAATTTATATGAGAAAAGTAATTAATCCATAACAATGTGGAAAAGTTCCTATTTAAATAACAATTATTAATTGAAAATGCAGTATATATTTGAACAAAATTCCCTATTTCCAAGTTAGATGCTCCTAATTTCAAAATTATGAAATCAAATGAGAGAAGAACCTTCAAGATAATGCAATAAAATATTGACATACTTTTGTATGGTTAAACTGTTAGTGAGATTGATGTTAATGTTAAACTAACCCTAATCGATATTTAAACTAACGGTTAGTGCATTACTCTAATGATATATTTATCCTGATATCTTAAAATATCATCCGTCCCGTCTTGGACCGTCTGCTCTCATATGATTTTTTTCTAG
Source organism: Symmerus nobilis (assembly GCA_027564815.1). Taxonomy (NCBI): domain Eukaryota; kingdom Metazoa; phylum Arthropoda; class Insecta; order Diptera; family Mycetophilidae; genus Symmerus; species Symmerus nobilis. Next base: position 6,049 of record JANTOP010043890.1, on the reverse strand, counting down.
CATTTGGAACATTGGAATATTGATCAAAAATATTCCCAGCAGCTACAAAACCTAATATTTTGAATGAAATCTAATGCAATCTATTTCCCATAATTTAGTTCTTAGACCCTAAAAATCACATTTAATATAGAAAAATTTTAAAAATTTGGAAAAAAATATGGATTTCCAAAATTGCTCAATTTTCCAAAATATTGTCATTAAATTTCTGTTTAAGAAATTTTTTTGAAGAGAGAAGAAATTTTCTGGTAATTTACTGAATTTACAATTTTTATATTCCAATTTTTATGTGAACATTTTTTGGTCTGAATTGTAAAATTTTTGTGGAGGAAATATTTTCTGGCATGAGAAGAGTAATTTTGGCAGATGAAATGAATTTTTTTGTAGAACTGGAAACTAGCATTTTAATAATTCTTAGCTAACTTTTTATTGAGCGTCGAAATTATAATTATATAGTTTTGATTCTTTTTTTTGCAGAAATATGAAATATACTAAGAGAAATTTTGGGATAGTGGAAATTGCTTACTTGTTGTTAAAAGCTCATAATACAAACAGACATACATTCATTTCATACAAATAAAAAGAATATTGAATTTGGCAAGTCGACAAATAAAAATATGAACAGGCAATAGTTAGTTTGAATAGGTAAATGAGTAATTATCTATTGCCCGCGAATCAAATAAAATTTAGAGTTCACTGGCTCTAATTTGAATATTTATATTTGGCTTACCGTAAATTTCTAACTGTTTACAAATATCAAATGATCGATAATTAACTTATTTGTAGAATGTAGATGTAAAGCAAATTTTAGTTTCATATAAATAAACATGCCGATCTCCTAGGAAATTCAGGGAAAGGTGAAAACAATATAAAAAGTGTTCTCCCACATGTTTCAAGGAATTAGAATCATAATCAAAATTAATAAGATGCCTGAATTCTCTGTTCCTATTCCTAGTTCTTGACTCTGTTCCTATCCGCTGGCAAAAAATAGGCCGGAAAAAAATATAAAAATTTTATATTTCGGAAATGTTGAAATTTATCTCAGAAAAATCAAAAATTCGTGAAGCCTCCCATCGAGAAATTTGAATATCGGACTTCGCGATATTTGATCCGGATTACCCGATTATTTTCTTCGGATCCAATAAAATGTAATGATGCACGAAGTTTATAAATTAATTGAGACAAAATATCAAAACTAAACTTTTCGTACAAAAGCTCCCAGAAAGCTTTATCTTCTAAACCTGATTTTTTACGTTTAAAAAACTTTTTTTTCTATCCAGATAACGACCCTTTAACCAAATTACAAATTTTCCCAAAAAAACGCTTCAAAAATCTCGAAAGCTCATTGAAAGCTTAAGTAAAAATGTATTTTTATATAATATGGAATCGAATTTTCATCCCATTCTTAGATTTAAATGAAATATGGCATTTTCGCAGAAAGCTTATCCAAACTATTAAAAGCTCAGCGAAAGCTCTAAATTTCGAACCTAATTTCTTACGTTTAAAAATATATTTTCTATCCAGATAACGGCCCCTTCACCAAATTTCAAATTTTCCCAAAAAATGCTTGAAAAATCTCGACAGCTCATATAAAATGGGCCGATAGCTGAATTATTCAAGAGAAACAAGGTTAATGAATGCCTTCATGATAATTTGCCTTTAATTCATTCCAATTCATTAAAGCATCCTCAAAAATTTTAATTTTCCACAAAGCTTTTAACGAAAGTGTCCGATTTCATTTAAATTCATTTATCGGGAGATAATGAATAAAATAAAATTATATTTTAATTAAAAGCTTTGGATAAGCTTGATGATTATGGACAAAGTTATTAAATAAAATGATCAGGTGTGCTCTGCTCCTGCTGCGCATTAGATTGCACGGCATTGTCTGAGAGATATCTCAATGAAAATGATTTTTTTAATTTGAATTTTAATAATTAATATTTTTTTTAATGCTTATCGCGAATTAAGCCCAATTTAAAGCTCGAATAATTAAATTCATGACTAATAGTATATTTCGTTTCAATTGAATACGACGAGGCTGTATAATACCAACAGTATACATAAACTAGGTCGTTTAGATTAAGACATCTAAATTATGTCTATGTACAAATTATAGATGGAAATTTCTTGCATCTCTATATTACAATTTTATCTAAATATAACATAAAAAAAAAAAACAATAACAATATATTTATTGGAAAAAAGGAACAATAACGATTAACAATATGTATGGCTTTTCTCCACCATACATTTACCTCGCCTCGAATTATAATTCTAAATCCAAAACCAAACCCATAAAAATTCCACTCAATTTTAAACACAAATAAGATATAAAGGTAAAATATGCAATTTACGTTACGTTACGATAGGTTCTTATTTGTTTTTATCGATAATTTACATACAAGTACACACATTACTACATCCTATTAACCGATAAATGAGGTGACGATTTTCTAGAAAATAAGTACCTACTTACAATGCATCGACTATCTGCACCGGTTAGAATAATATCATTTTTTTTTATTTTTCGCTAAGAAGCCACACATTTCATTATAAATATTGTATGTTTACCCCCAGAGAGGCATAAATTATATTCTTGGCTAAATGAGTTAAAGACTAACAGTTTATTTTTAGCACCTATCTCTCTGTACTGGGCCCCATATCATATAATCGTTAAAATAGTAATTAAAAATAATAATAAAAGACCCAGATAAAATTGTACATTGCATGTATAATATAGATTATTTATGGCGAAATATCTATCCGGATTATTAGGGTCAGTATTTAATATTATGTGTAGAAATTGACTTAGAAATTTAGGACAATGTTCGTTCAAGTTAATTTTTATCGTTTTCCTCATAACTATACTGTTTTTTTTTTGTTCATTAATAATTATTTAAAATTACTAATAATAGATCAGTAAATTGCACTATTAATCGGAATCTACTTACCATATAATTATATCTAATGACTGTTTTAAATCTGACTTGCTGTAGTGTATCCATCTGTATATAGGAAGATAAAATTGTAAGGTTTGAATAATTTAAAATAATGATTTAATTTAGACGTGGTTCGTGAATTATGATTTTTATACCTTTATTTTCATTTTTATGGCGTTTTTCCGGAGAAAATTTTAGACAAATAGGTAATTATTATAACGATCATTGAAATTGCTATATATAGCAATTCCATCATAATTATATCCGGTGTCCTGGCCATAAATCTATCGTATATCCAATTATATCTCACAAGAAAATGTTATCGTGAGAAATAATAATAGATAAATTTACCGATTTAATTTTGATATTACTTCAGTTAGAATATATTAGAATTGATAGAACCCCGTACAGCCACACCCATGGAAGAAAAAAAAAATCGCCATCCACCACCTAAACCGTTCTCATGCTGAAAATAAAATGTTCTATTTTAATCGAAACATCGTTTAGCGAAACTCCGTAAATATGCTATAAACTAACCGTTGGGTGTCTTGTCAGAATTGATCAAAAAAAGCATTGATTTTAAATAAATATTATCTTCCAATAAAAACAGAACAAATGAATAGTTCCGATTGAAAAACACCACATGATTGATGTTACAAATTTTCTATTGTAATTTGATTAGTTTGTTAATATCGTTTGCGCCATTTATTTGTCAGTTTTTATCTAAATAAGATTATTTATATTATATACTCTTGTACCAAGAACTAATAAATAAATTATAAAGAAACCGATGTAGATAAAAAAAATAAGTAAAAATCGAACTAATTCTCTTTTTTAAGAACCAATTTGATTCAAATGATTTATGATCAGTCATCATGTTTTCCGTCAAAGTTAGTTCAATTATTTTTCGTTCAGTAATTATCATCATTTTAACTATAATAAATACCAATGTGATTATTATATTGTCTATTTTCTGTCCATTTAATGTAGTTTATGTAGAAGACCTCCTCTAGTTGAAAATATATCAATTTGAACAGTGATGGACTAGGGAAAATGAACATAGATTTATATTATTCTAAATGACTGAACTTCCTGAATCATAAGAATTCTCAAGGCGCAACTATTAGTCTGCAAACTCTTACAATCACATACATTAATAAATTATATCTTATAATTTTAATAATTTTTAGAATGACGTTAACATTTCAATTTTAATCAATATTTTAGAACAGGGATGGGCAATCTTTCCTGTGCAGAGGGTCGCATGAAAATTTTAATTAATTTAATAATTAATTTGAATTAATAATTAATTAAATAAAAATTCCTGAAGGGCACATGATAATCTGCTTGGAATCTCGACTATAAATTTTCGATATTTATTAACATAATCAAAATATTTATGTTGACCACATTTCTACTAAAATAAAGTAGCTAGTAAGTAGTTGTTTATAGTTGTTACTTAGTACATATTGCATAATAGTACCTGGCCTTTGTTTAATTTTAAGATATAGATTAAATCATAAATTTATCATGTTTTAATATGTCGAGAATGATATGGAAAATACTGAGCAATTGCGATAAATTTGGGAAAGTACGCCAGAAAGTAGAAGTAAAGTGGGAAAAATCGGTTATCGGTAGGAAAATTTGAGAAAAAATTCGGTTGAAAGTTCGGAGTAATCACGTAAAGTTAGTGAAGGAGGGCGATACAAGTCTCTGAAAAACGGTCAAAATTTTCAGGTGGTTACATGTATCGCCCCTTAAGGGTGGGCAATATCGGAAAAAATCATAAAAAATAGAAAATTCAATGAATTAGCGAAAAGATCCATCTTTTCTTGTCTTCTTTCAAATTCATCCGATTTTCGTGATTTTTGATGTAGAAAATTTCATTTCTGTGATTTTTCGCAGAAATTTCAATCTAATCAACTTAAATGTATAACTCGATTTCTAATAACGAAGCCTTTCTATTTTTTAATTTAATTTATAGCATGATTTTTCTTTCATTTGAAGTCAAAATAGTCCAAATGGAATTAAGAACTCGTCAGAATCTATATTATTCGTATCTAAGTTGAACTTATCCTAAGTTAAAATTGACAGCCGCGATACATCCTCACGAAATTAAATTTGAGATTTCAGATATCCTCAATCTGACATGAAAAATAATTGTTATCTTCGCACTTTTTTGGAATATAAAATATGACTTATCTAGTTAATTTATTTAAAACAATGTCGAATATTAAGAAAATAGTCTCTAATGATAGATACACGTACCGTAGAAATCTTATTCAGTTCAAGGAAATTATAAATTATAGGAATTTTTAGAAGTTTAATAGACTACATACGAATCTTACAAACTGTGCCGATAACAGATCCAATATGGAGTAGAATTATCTGTATGCCTTTCGGGTCGAAATCTAGAGTCTACCATATACATAAATAGCTGGTCCAAAATTACGGAATCTTCGAAATCTAGGTCAGGAAATTAATACATTTTATATTTTAGTAGATTTCTTACGATTCTTCCGATACTTCTTTGAAATAAGTTGATGTTAAAGATTTTTTTTAAAAATGTTTTCCTTAACAAAATCTCTTCTTTAATTAAAATAAGTTGGCATCATTAGATTAGACAATTTTTTTTTCTTAGAAATTCTGCAGGAAATTTCCAACAAAAATCGATTGAATTTATTGTGTTTTAAACAAGTCGATATAAAAATATATAATTTGTGGGGGAAACCACTCTTCTTAAGATATTGATAAATCATCTAAGTCATTTTGTATATAAATTCATTTCGAAATTTTGAAATTTTAAATTTTTCGGAAAATTATCAACGTTTTTCCGAATAGTACCTATTTTTGCTGGTGCCGCCTGTACTGATTCGCATAAAATAAAGAGTTCGATTTTTTAAAGAACCTTCTTATATAATTTCCTTTTTTTACCCTTAGATTTCATTTCACCTAATCAGATTTCCGGATGCCTTAATAGAATTTCCCGGAAATTTAATTTGACTGGTAATGGTGTCTGGGGAAATTCTATAAAATCGAAAGGTTTACGTCGATTTTTTTTCCAAAAAAAAAAAAAACAAAAAGAAAAAGAAAAATACGTTTGAACTGTT
>JANTOP010043879.1:0-10361 GCA_027564815.1 Symmerus nobilis | reverse complement strand
GTACCAAAATTTTTAAATCCATAAAAACGCAAAACCTTAAATATCTCGAAATAGTATAAAGTGGACTTGTTCCATTTTCAAAATAAACGGCTCATTTTGTGAGTAAGGCGATAGTACCTCTATCATTCCTAATGTCGATCAGAGTAGTTCTCCATATTTTCTTTATAGTGGCGTGGTATATCTGGTTGACTTCAGCTTTTGCTTCCGGGAAGAAATTATGTCGTCTATTATTAGGTCATCGTGCCAACAAATTTCTGCCGTCATTTATTTTACTATGCCCGTGTTTCCTTATTTATTAGGCTCCCAGTTCCCATTACAAGTCAAAGACTTTCAAGTCTACTCAGTATACATTTTTGAGTCACTGTGTTGTGTCTCAGAATGTGTTGATGATAACTCCATTGGGCATAGTTACAATCGGCAGGATATCATGCATTTCCAGAGAGCCACTAAATTACGATCTATCATTTTTCACTTATTTATTCTCCAATTTCCGCTTATCACGATGATAACAATTAAAAACAATTTTACTGTTGTATTCAACATGTCACGGTTGTCTGAACTGGACAAAGTAATCCTCAAATGACGAGTTCTCTAAAATCTAATTTTTAAAATTCTCGGCAGAGCTTAGATTAAATTTGTTGGACTCAAAATACAATTATTCCGGTCAATTAGTGTTCGACCCAATCCATACAGAGAATAATAAGAGTTAAACAAGTTAGAAAAAATTCATTGATGAAATTGTAAGCAATTTATTTAAAAAAAAATTGTATATTTTGGGGACGATAAAGAAAACCAAACAAAATCTTTTACCGCATTCAAATTTTAAGCGCAATGAATGATTAACCAGAATAAGAGGTATAGTAAAGACGTAAATTAAATAATATTCATGAGGATTTACCAATTGTTTGATTCCAATCCGAAAATTCATTAGTGTTGTTTTTGTTTAGAATATATTCCTCATTGTAAACCTCTTCGGGTTCAGCTTCAGTTTCTTCTACAAATGAAAATAAAAAAGAAATAATGAAACCTCGAAAAATTAATATTTCGTTGTAATCTTACCTTGAGTCAAATGTCCTTTGGTTCTACGTTTAGCTGTATTAACATCAAGTGTCTCACCATCCATTATAACCGGTATATCGTCAACGTCATCCTCATCCGACATCTCCACATCGGTTTGTGCCAGAAATTCGAAATTTGCCATAACGGCCGCCTCTGAATCCATAATCATTGCTTCCGTAATCAAGGCTTGCTGTGACTTTTTAGCTGGCGTACGTCGCCCCTGTGATTCATTTGCCCGTTTATTATTCTCATTCCCATTAACGTTTGGACTTAAATTCTCCTCCTGTTCGGCATTATTGTTCAAACCGAGCAACGATCGTACCCGATTCGATCGAACATCAATAATTGTGTCCGTATAGCCGATTTCCAGTAAATATTGACGCAACAATTGACGCCCCTGCCGCCAAGTTATATTGGACACAGAACTGAATGGAATCTCGGAATCAGGCGCCACCTCATTCGCGATGCCCGTCTCATCTGGTCCGGGCACATTAATATCTTTCATGGTGGGCGGATCACAACCGTATTTCAGACGATGAAATTTGGCGCGTTCCATTTGTAATGCATACTCCAGCATTTTGATGCGGCGAATCAAATCCGATTTCAATGATTCCTGGCCACGCCTTTCGCCCAACAACGATGTAATGCGAGATTGTAATTCAGCTCGATCCACATCCCACTGAGACCGTTCGAATTCAAAGCGTGACCATTCGTGCTGTAGGAAATGTAAAATTCCCGGAATGGAATAAATCGGTTGTCCGGTTGATGGATTTGCCTGATTCTCGTCTTGTTTGTTGCTACCATTATTACCAGGGATGTTACCAACACCCCCACCCACACCACCAATCCCGGTAATACCTCCACCACCACCACCACCACCACCGACACCGCCGCCTCCTACTATATTCACGGAACCGTTATTCTGTTGACCGTTTCCGCCGCTACCATTTTGACCCGAATGTAAATTGCCCGATTCACCGACCGTTCCCAAATTCGATAATTCCGATTGGCGACATATATCATAGTTATCCATGCCTGGAGGAAATTTATTTCTACTTTTTAACTGATTTTTTATCGGAATTGGTTGACGGACACTTGAATCTGCTGATACTTCGACTGTTTTTTCTGTTATTGTTGGTGGCGTTTCAAGACGTTGCATTATTCTCATGACATGACCACCATTGAATTTGGTTTTCTATTTCTATTAAAAAAAAAATGTTAACGATAACGAGATGTTTCTGTTCGACTGCTTTGTGCCCTTGCTCTGCCGAATTAATTTATCACTTTTATTTCCAATTCCAAATCCAATACGCCTATCCGATCGGATCGGATGCCTACAAAAATGAAAATAATGATGATGATGGCAGCAACAATGAAAAAACGACAACCATTAAAAATCTTCAATTTATTCGAATTGTGCACAACTTTTCTTTTCTAGTTTTTTTTCTTTCTTGATGTCAACTATATGGAATAAGTGGATATGTTGCAAGGAACAGAAAAAAATGAAAAAAAAATGCCAAAAACAGCAATTTAAAAAAAAATCAATTAATCAAAAACACGAATCAAGCAATATTGAATTTTCACTTAATTAAAAACACTTAATGGTTAAATTAACAGAATGACACGATTAAAATTGGAAAAATATTCGATTATTTGTCCAATAAATTTTTTTTTGTTCTTTCTCTTGACGAAAACACTTCGACAGGTCAAAGAATTTTAGCCATTTTGTTTTCACCGCTGCAAAATCGAATATCCCACATTCTCAGGGCGAAAAGAGTTTTTTTAACTTCATATTTTAACGACCCAGACGCGAATGCAACCCATATAGGTGTGTCCTTCAAAAGAACGAATAAAATAGAGGAGAAATCAGATTTTTCTTCCATTTATAGTTTGATGATTCGTTGATTTAGTATTTTTTATGAACCGAAATTTAAAGTGGGGTAGGTAGGAAATTATTCACTAATACGTCCTGTTTGAAGACTAATCCACTAACGGTTGGTTAAATCTTATGTTAACGGTTATGTTAAATCTACATAAATGTTACTAACATTTTCACCATCAAATGTATTCAGTTCAATTGATTGCTCTTCTCGTTTAAAAGACATCTTTTTTTGCCCACGCGTGCTACGCACGCTTATAACTTTCGATCACTTTGCTCACTCTTCGCTCACCCACCAAATACCAAGGCCTATTTCACACCATCAGAATCTCAGTCAATCAGAATCAACCCGAATCAAGTCCAATCTGATTCGTTATCTCTATGCCTTCACACCAACTGAATCAAAACAAGTCATTATTCATGTTTTGGTAATTTAAATAACTATGGCAAAAACCCTCGAATTATTGATTTTCGAACAAATATCTGAGTACATTACAGGTGGAAATCTTCTGAATCAATACCAATCAGGGTTCAGACCTAGGCACAATACCATGTCTGCATTAACGAAGATTACGCTAGATATCAATACTGGATTCGAATTGAATGAATCAACTGCCCTAATTTGATTGGATTTCTCTGAAGCTTTCGACTCGGTTAATTTCTCTCAGCTACAACAGAAGCTGTTCTTATATTTAAATTTTTCCTCACGTGCCCGTGCTTTTATATTGCTTCGTACTTGAGCGGTCGGTGTAATGTAATTAGGTGTGGTGATGAGGTTTAATTGGTTGCAAACACCCTTTCCGTTGTTCCCCAAGGGTCGGTTTTGGGGCCGTTGCTTTTTTTTCCTGTATATAAACGACCTTTTCGACTGTATTAATGATTCCAAATAACATGCATACGCTGATGATGTGTAGATTTATATTTCCGGTGGTTATAGTAATCTTCAGGAAACCTTTGTTCTCTTGTAAAATAACCTCATTTCCATTTTGAACTGGTCTCGCAACAATGGCCTCAACCTTAATTCTGCAAAGACATTAGGTATTGTTTTTTATAAAGTCGTTATCGATATTAATACACTGCCAGGACTTAGTCTCAATGGCCTTAATACAAATTTCCATAATAAAGTTAATAACTTTTAGGTGTTATCATCAACAACACATTGACTTGGGAGGATCATACATTTTGTACGCCGTCCGCAGACCCGAGTAGCAATTTAAGGTCGAAAATCTGTTTTATAACTATACAGTGACTTTGTTCCCAACCGGGAATATCACGTATACGAAGACCATACATTCGTTAATAACCGTATGCAAAATTCAGGGTTGGAAGAGCAAATGCTTAGATCAGATAGGTAGGGGTCCCGCGATGTACGCAATCGTCGAACATCGTATCGTATCGAAAGTTACCCCGAATTCGTAATTGTAAGTCGGATGGCGAAATAAAAAAAATACGTCAACATAAAAAAATACGAATCGAATATTTCTTCAACCTTAACAAATTCTGAGAATTTAATCAAAACCGCATAACTCACCACGTAACTTGAGGAATACCGCAATTTTTCCCACATAACTCGAAATTCGCATAACGTAACTCAAGTATCGCGTATGTCGAGGGATATCAAGAAACAAGAAACAAGTAAGTTTGATGGTGTATGGGTGAAGTTTGTGGGTTTGATGGCTTGATATAAAGTTTGACGAATTTCTGATTTTGCCGGATATTTTTAAAATTTGTACTTCGTACATCTCCCTCATAATATTTTTTAGATTTTCATAATCCAAATCTTACTACTCGATACAAAATTATAAATAACACTTTGACAAAACAGTTGTACCAAGTCGTCCGACTAAATCCCATTTAAATGGGATCCAAGTCGCTAGTCGGATGAAATCGTACGACTTGAATCGGATGTAATGGACGCGGTGTATGCATTTCCCATATAAAGGGATTAGTCGAATTTTGTTGTCCGTATACGGTGGACGACCGGTTAGTCGGACGAATACGCATCCAATGGACGACCAGCCTAAGCCCGCCCATCCATGGACGAAACAGTACCAGGGTTTTACAAATTGTATTTTATTGTAGAAAACTTAATAAATGTAGAGAATCCAAATGTACCCCACCGCTAATAATAACTGTCATTGTAACATTAGAGAAAACGGTAAATAATTTATATCAAATTGTTAAATTGACTAAATCGGCTAACGGAGTGTAAACCCGGTTCGGGTCGCTGTGGGTGCTGACTAAAATTTTGAAAACGAAACTCAAGTCGATTAAACGAAAACTGTTAAATAGTCGAAAATTGTAAAAATAAAATAAATATCGAATTTTTAATTATTTGATCGAATTAATGTCGATTTCAAATCGTTTTTTTAATCGCCGATTCAAGCTTATGATACATATACTGCGATGCGTTGAGTTCTGCGATGGGGGGCCTGATACATATAATGCGATGCGCTTGTCGCATATATTTTTATTAAATTGAAATAATAGATAAATAATTTAACTTTCATAGTTTAATTTAATTATTTAATAATTAAATTTATTGGGCACACCACAAATTTCTGCAGTTAAGTCTACTAATCCCTGTTTCCAATTTCAATTTACGTCAAAATTATGAACCTGTCAACACATCGCAGGAAAAGTAGAAAATAGATCTACTTTTGCGCTGAAGTACAACGCAGCGCTCTGTATATATCAGGTTCCATATAAATACATTGTTTCAACTTTTATTGCGCTTGTCACATTGTTTTGCGATAGCACATCGCAGTATATGTATCATCGCTTTTATTTAAATCGCAAAATTTTCCGTTAATATGCGATTTAAAATAAATCGAAAAAGATACTACTTGACATATCTCAACGCTCGCCAGCGGCACCATCAATCAGTTGAGTTAACTAAAAATATATAGAAAATGTTCAAAAAGACCCTGGCGGCGCCGCATAACAAAAATCACTAGCGAAACCAATGGATATTTAAATATTTCATTGAATCAGTCACTCGTATCCATGGAGCCGGGCTAGAATTCCTTGGCCTAAGCGAAATTCGTTGGAAACAGAGTGGCGAAAGAAGAACATCTAACGGTGAAACTCTCCTCTACTCCGGAAAATCGCAGACAGAACAACGGAGCAGTGGAATCGATTTTCTGCTCAGCAGAAGCGCAGAGTAATGCATGATGAACCGGGCACCGGTATCCGATAGGATCATAACTGTTCGCTTTAGATAGAACAAGAACGCTTTTTACGATCAACTGGCTTTAACTCTTGGAAAAATAAAAAAATCGGATATTGTGATCTTAATGGGGGATATGAATGCGAAAGTCGGCAAAAACAATGTAAACTGGGAACATGTGATGGGTAAACACGGACTGGGCGATATGAATGAGAATGGAGAACTGTTTGTAGAAATGTGTATAAACAATGACTTAATAATAGGTGGCACATTATTCCTTCATCGGACCATTCATAAAGCCACATGGTTTTCTCCAGACAACAGAACCCAAAATCAGAATGACCATATCACTATAAGCAGAAAATGGCGAACTTCTCTCCCCGACGTTAGGAGCTACAGAGGTGCTGATGCCTATAGTGACCATCACTTATTGTTGGGTCAAATCCACATAAAATTAGCCGCTAACATTCTACATACCCCTAAAACTTCAAAAAGATTAGACGTTACGAAGGTTAATGATGCCTTAGTAACAGAGCGTTTTAAAGTAGATATGAAGAAGAGAGCATCTGTAAGTGGTCATTTAGATGCTACTGTTACTGTTGATGAAAAATGGAGCTGTGTTGCTGATGCATTTAAACAAGCTGGCGAAAACACTCCTCGTTTCATCAATTATGAAGGAACGTTAACAACAACAATTGATGCAATTGAGCCGAGGATTGAAGCTTAAACGCCCCTAATATGCCAAAAAGTGACAAAGTGATCTTTCTGCAATAAAGCCCACAGCCGCATGTTGCAAAAATCGTCAAGGAAACTTTGTAGGTGCTTCAATGGGTAGTCCTAACCCACCCGCTATATTCATCAGGCATTGCTCTTTCCGACTACCACTTGTTCTTGTCGACGACTCATAGTCTGGCCGAGCAGCATCATTGCTTACGAAGAAGCCAAAAATTGGGTCGATTCGTGGATAGCCTCAAAAGATGAAGTGTTGTTCCGATGTGGTATCCGAATGCTGCCAGAAAGATGGGAAAAAGTATTGGCTAGTGATGGGCAATACTTTGAATAAAACGTAATGTACCATTCTTTCATAATAAATTTCTAATTTTTGATAGAAAACTTATTTGTACTCCTAATAGCAATTTACAGCAATAAAAATTGGTTATGATGTTGTTGATTTTTCAGGTGTGCTCTGCGTCTTCTGCCCATTAGACTACACGCCACTGGTAAAGAAAATTTTAACTACTCGATCGAGTACAGCAAATCAGAAATTTACCAAATAAAATAAAATTGCGCGGTCGGTTAACCGATTACAAACCGTAAAATTTTCACCGGCGACTCAAGTTGGAAAAATACCGGCGGCGGTAAACCAGATCGGTCAATTCGATGTGTTCTCGGCTTGCTACAAAGAGGCGGTTTTTCTGATAACAAAAAGTTCTTTCCTTGAAAAGGTAAATTCTCAATTAAAATGCCCAAATAACCGAACGTAAATAAATTTATCATCCCAACGAAGTTATTGTTTACATTTGCGCAATAATCGCACATCTGAAAAATTGAGATAAAAGAATGAAAAAACATTAAATTCTCAACAAAATTCTCATGAAGACAAAATCCGACCTGCTCAATAAAAAAAGGCATTGAAAAACGACAACTTCCTACAAAAAAAAAAAATTGTATGAAACCGTCTTCAATTCGAGAACCACTACAAAACAGTAAACGATTTTTGTCGCGTCGGACAGATAGACGGGTTTTTTATTTTGTCTAAATTCGGTTAATTAAATTGCATATTGAAGTGAAAGAAATTATCAAAGAGTGAAATTTAAATCTTTAAGTGATACGATAACGAAATTTTCGGTCCGTTTCGAAGAGATGATTCTAGGAGGAGGAAAACTCGAAAAATCTTGAAAATTTTCCATTCTCGGGAATAATTTTTTACTTTGCATAATGCTGTGAACCATTTTTCCTGTTTAGTGCGTCGTATGTTGTGTACGTGCTACAATAATTGCGGTTTACAAGTTTTATGATTTTTTGTATTATTGGCGAAAGAAAAAACTAAACAATTCGAACAGAAACGTTCGAACAATTCTAATTTATAATAGAATAGATTAATCAGCAAAATTAAAAATGTAAGTAAATGTCTTTCATTTTTTCTGTATCATTTATTCAACATTTGGATTGGAATTTCACCGTTTAGGTACAACGGAATTGGAATATTTCAATTTCAACCGTAGCAGCCATTTTTAAATTAATAAATTTTACCCAAAATAAACCGATTTTGGGATGTTACCCTTTTTATTGATCAACGGACAGAAAATTTATCAATCGCAACGCAAGGACGTTCCTATTCGGTTTTTGATGTTGTAAAGGTCATACGATTTTTGTATGGAGAATCATTTTTTTTTTTTGTTGACGATTGATTTTTCTTCTCTTCGTTTCGGTTGTTTACCGAAATGAGACAGCAAATATTATTAAACGGGTTTTTCACTTTCAATTTTCAATTTCATAACCCAAAACCTAAAATTCAATCCTATTATTTATTTCCTGTGTTTGTTGGGTTAATTCCATGTCATCTTCATTTACAGTTACGTCTACAAATTACGAATTTTTATAATTAAATTTGTATGTAAACAGCTGCTGCTGCTAATTAAATATTCCGGTTTATCAGTTGCACGTTTCAATTTCTCGTGAATAGTTATGTATGGTTTACACGTTACCAGTATGCATGTCAGTAGACCTCGCCACCACTTTTTTGGACTGGCATGTCACTACTTGCCAGAGGTGAGCGGTCAATAACTCCATAAGGTGTGCAGAATCTTATATTTTCCTGGGCTGGAAAAAAATGTTAAAACGCAGAAAGTTGTTTTGACAGTTAGGTTAAAATACAAAAATTAAATATTTCGGATAAGTTGAAATTTATCTAAAGAAATATCAGAAATTGTAGAGAGGGTCGCAACGAGAAATTTGAATATCGGACATCGCGAAATTTGATCCGGATTTCCCGGTTATTTTCATCGGATCCAAAAAATTTAATGCCACAGAAAGTTTATATAAATTATTTGGTGAAAAAAATAAAAATATCAAAATTAAATTTTTCGTACAAAAGCTCTGCAAAAACTTAAAAGCTCCCAGTAAGCTTTATTTTCCAAACCCTATTTTATACGTTTTAAAATCTATTTTCTACACAGATAACGATCCGTTAACCAAATTTCAAATTTTGTTCAAAAATTCTCGAAAGCTCATTGAAAGTTTAAAAATAAAATGTCATTTTATATAATATGGAATCGAACTTTTATCACATTGATTAAATTTAAATGAAGTATGAAATTTTCGCCGAAAGCTTATCCAAACTATTAAAAGATCAACGAAAGCTCTAATTTCGAACTTATTTTTTACGTTAAAAAATCTACTTTCTATCCAGATAACGGCCCATAAACGAAATTTCAACCTTTTCCAAAATAAAGCTTTAAAAATCTCGTAGTCTTATTGAAAGCTTAAAATTAAAATGTCAATTTATATAAGTTGGAATCTAATTTTTATTTGATTCTTTATATTTAGATAAAATATAAAATTTTCGTTAGAAACTTTCACAATCCACTAGAAGCTTAACTAAAGCTTTAAGTATAGAGTTTAATTTTTTACGTCGTAATTTCTATTTTCTATTCAGATATCGGCCTGTTCGCAAAATATCAAATCTCTAAAGTTCATGAAAGCATATAAATATTTATGCAAAGTTTCTGGCCGATACCTGCATTTTTCAAGAAAGAACAGACAAGGACAATAAATGCCTTCATGATAATTTGCCTTCAATTCAATTCAATTCATTAAAGCTTCCACATAGATTTTAATTTTCCACCAAGCTTTTTAATGAAAGTTTCCGTTTACATTTAAATTTATTTAACGGGAGATAAAATAGATTTGATAATGAATAAAATAATATTATATCTTGATTAAAAGCTTTGGAAGCTTGATTATTATTGATAAATTTATTAAGTAAAATAAGTCGATATTTCAGGTGTGCTCTGCGCCTTCTGCGCATTAGACTGCACGCCACTGCTACTTGCACTGTGTAAACAGGTTCATGCCAGTATGTATATAATACATACCGGTGCACAAGTGAACAAAAAGTGGGTATTGTTGTTTATTTACTTGTTTAATTTTCAGCGAGAATTTTCGTTGATAGCTGTACATAATAATTTTATTGTTGTGTAATTTTAAATCATTTAAATCTGTTTTTGTTTGTTGCCATCGCTTGCAAAATGT
>JANTOP010043868.1:0-10362 GCA_027564815.1 Symmerus nobilis | reverse complement strand
CTCTGCGAAATTATGTTTCAAACGAAAGTTATGGCCTCAAGACCTTAGGGTGTCAATAAGTGGGCACTCTCCCTTACTCTGTGTTTTAAATAATTATTCGATATTTATCTATAGACTTTGTAAATATCAGTTACTAGTATTTTAATGTCAATATTTAAATAAGAGTACTCATCGGAGAAAAACAATTTTACTTCTTATTATTAGTCTCTGGAAGATTTTAATTCATAACAAATTCAATGGGAAAATACTGCATAATAGAACTGAGTTTTTACAGGTTAACAAAAAGAAGAAAATATTTCTATCAGATATATATACAATTTTTCAAATAATAAATAAAATAACATTTCAATAATTTGAATTATAATATCGGAATTTTCAAGAAAACATGTTTGGATACTTGCTTCTATTAAACGATTAATTTGTGTCAAAGTGATGCTAAATCAGTTAAGAAAATTGTCCCATAGTAGATCTAGGATTATCAAGTGTGACATAAAATTATTAAACTTAATTCGAACCAATGATTTGACTCTAAATAAATATTCTTATTCGGAAAGATTTTTATGGTTCTATTAAATATTGTATTTAACAGTTTTGAAAATTTATTGCTATCCGGGCAGTCCTATATCCTTTATCATTATCTTTACACATATTATTTTTAAGCGGGAACCGTATATAACTGAAAATATCCTAGCAACAGGGGTTTTAGCAAAAGAGTTTGAAGTAATGGATAAATATTACATGTACTTTTCGACCAAATGTGTTTAATTAGCAGGCATGTGGTTATGAACAAATGAATAGTAATTTTTTTTTGCTAATTATTTTTTTATTCGTCTTAAAGTGTCAGGCTACAGGCTATCGAAGTATTAAATGTTGTAAAAACCAAATTACAAATTATAATAAATTTGAATTCAATTATTCGAAATAAGTAAGCTTACATTAAAACAAAGCATGAAATTTATTACCATTTTGCTGTTTGCTGGTTTGTTAATTAATGTATGTATAAGAAATAAAATTATTAATAATTCTTAAGTACCGTACTAAAATTAGATTGACTTGATTAACTTGTATTTCTCTTAATAGAGTTCTGCACTGCCGCATATAGAAAACTTTGCACCGGTAATTAATTTAGTTGGAATAGATGTTACTAACGAGATTAGCGATGTAATTAATAAAATTTTCAATTCCGTGAGGAGCTGTTTGGAAAAAGTAACGAGTATTGTTGATTTGGCTATATCAAAATCAGCAGTACAACAAACAATAGCGGATACCACAATTAAATTAATTCAAGATATGCTCTACGATATCCAAAGGCAAGTAAAACAAACCCGTTCATTGATTCGTTCCCAAATTGTTGCTGATTCTGCTCCTTTAGGATGGATGGCCATTCCATTTATGAAACGAATGGATTCATTTACAACGAATACCGTTATTCAATTGAAGGATTTGTCAATTATAACTGAAAATATATTCATACGTGAAATAAACTTCTTTGTTCAGGAATTTATAAGTGGAAGCGAGCGGCAATTATTAGCAGACCATGTTCAAACTGTAATTTATGAATTAATTACAGAAATAGAAAATAGTAACATTCTCATCAAATTTCGAAATGGTACTGATAATATGGTAACAAGGCTTCATAAATTCGGTGTACCGTCAAATGTAACTGATAAGTTAATTATACAAATTAATTCAGTAATTTCTGATTCTATTTCGAAGGCAAATATATTGAAAAATGATATTCAAAGTCATGCTCTTACGATTGTAAATACTCTAACGCAGCTTGATTAATTTGATATTTTGATAAAAATATGTAAAGGAAAAAGTATGTAATAATAGTTATCTTATTTATAGAATTTGAAAAATTAAACCAAATACTTGTATAATTCTCAGTGTAAATTTATTTATTTTTTTATCGGTCTGAAAAGAAAACCCAATTTCGGAAATGAATGATGCTTGGAAAGAGGTGTTCTATAAAGAATTAGCCTTTATCTTTGCAGTCCACTTTTAGCGCGATACACTTAGTCCCACGGATTTTCCAATCCCTTCCGAATATTATTACTATACTATTTCAAAAAATGCATAACCTCGTAAATGCATGTATCAGAATAAATTTATAAAACTTTAAATTGCTCTCTTGAAAAATGGCAAAAGACGGCTTATGCAGTAAATGTTTGTGATCACAGATACGTTTCTTATATACGATAGCCTGTATTTTTATACCTTTATACTTTTACATTTCAACATAATCTCCTTTAACATTTCGTCTACCGATACTATTTAATTCTACTGATACTTTCTATTATAATTCCTATTTTTAATAATTTTCATACTGCCCTATGAATTTTGTATTACCAATATGCCAAATTAACTGGCATATGCTAATCTCTATATGACGAATCTCTATATGATTATAATCTCTATACGTACAAAATTAAATTAAATTAAATTAAATTTTTCATGTAGCTGCTCATGCACTTTTCTACGGTCTTTATTTTACCATTCGTCATACATTTAAATCATCATCATATCAGCCGGATAAAGTCCACTAATGAACATATGCCTACCCCAAGATCTTCCATTTATGTCTGTCCTGGGCATACTTCTACGAGTTATATTTCAACCTTTTATGCCGTCTGCTCATCTTGTTGGAGGCCTATCGATGTTCCTACGACCTTCTATCACGTTTTGAAATCCAACGATGATCGTTGGGTCTCGCAATGTTATCAGCCCAGCTCCATTTAAATTTGCCACTGCCGGAGTGTATACGACATTCGTCCAGTGGGTTTAATAAATCTGGTTTATTTGAATTGAATTTTATCAAGCATCATTTTATAATCAACGATGATCAGTATTAGATCCATATTATACTCACTGCATATTTATATAACATTGAATGAAGATGGTCCATTGTGCTGTAGTTTGCGACCATTATACCATACTTTCAGACCCGAACTTACAAATCTTTACCAACTGGGGACGATTAGTAAGGCAAGGTCCAACACAATCCAGTAAGGATGAGTGCAGACCAACAATGCGTAATTTCTGAATCAGTGGTCTATGATTAAAGCTTTACGCATGTCAGTATACACCACAACTACTTGCTCTCCCAATTGCTCTTACGGCAAAATTTGTAAACTGAACTAAGTTGGTAGCTGTTGATCGACTCATTATGAATCCATGTTGCAATTCAGATATTACATTTCTTACATGAGACGGTCAAATATTCCTAACTATGGATTCAAACAATTTCCCGAGAAAGGAAAGAATTGATATACCCTTTTAATTTGTAACATCATTTCTCGAACCAGATTTATGGATTGGGGTAACATAGGATAACTTCCAATACGGTGGGAAGACTCCTGTTGATAACGACTTGTTAAACACCAAAGGGGAATGGCTAGTGAATCCGAGTAGCGCCTTACGAACAACGATGATCCACAATCCGGTCCACTGTTATTGTCATGATTGAATGACTGAAACACATTTTTTTCTTGCCGTAAAGTCCCATTTCAATAAAATTTTTATATAGCGGTGTCGATATAACACGGTGCATATAAAAGGACATGACAAAAAAAGGCCTATATATACATGTACATTATCTTTATAAAGTACCTCATAACATGGTTTCCATATAACACAGTATGGATTTATAGTATTGAGTATTGTAAAAGGTCTACCTGTGCTATGTTATGATAATTTTGACATTTTTCACACATTTATCACATTTACAATATTATTCTGTACAATATGTTATCATGTTGAAAAAGTATGTAGAATTTGTCATTTAATACCAGAGACCGAGTGCTATCGATATCTCTTCATTACGAGATTTGAGTGAGATTTCATGCCGAAATCTTTTCAAATCGTATGATTTTAAGTAGTAATAGTATAATTAATTCTGCAACAGTACAGTTTTAAGAATCCATGGATCAAATATTTCGAACATTTTTGTATAACTATACAATTCACATATAGGTTTGAGATTGTGGAAATGTCATCTGAAACCAACTGAAATTTCATCGAAATCGCATAGAACAACAGTTTTTAACAGATTTAGTCTGTCTATTGTATAAATGTTGTGCTTAGTGCCAAACTTTTCTCCTTTATTTTTTTCTATAATTGTTGTTAACATTCCCTCCAATTTGCAGCTTGAGGGCTCATCTATTGTCATAATTATAGCGTTTTTTATATACAATTATTTGGTCTCGTTGGTTTTTAATATGGAAAATAAAACAGAGCAAAAATATCATTGCTTTGGTGTTTTAAAAATGCTACCTTCAATGCGACAATGATATATTTATGATGAATCCCATTGTATTTTTTTTTTTAAATAAATTCTTTAAACTTTTTGAACATAGTGGTATAAAGGATCGAGTATAGTATAATATTTTATTCAGGCAAAAGTACCTTTTAATAAATTTATGATTTCTGTAAAATGGAAAAGAAGAAAATGTACGTTAAAAAATGAGTTCATCACGTTGTAATCGCGAAGAATGCTATGATTTGACCAATACGTACGCTTGTACAATTATCAAAAAGGGTAATAACTATATAGATAATATAATCCAAGTTATAATTTTGTTGAATTAGCAATATTTTATTATGTTGAAAAATAAATTCAGGTTTAATATAGATATAAATATATAATAATCCAGGGTTTTATATAAATGTCAGTATATGAAATTGAGATAAATTATAGCTTTGCTAGGTCATTTCATACTTAAATATTTATATGGACATGAGAGATGGACACGCATTGGTCATAAATTATATGATTGTGTCATTTTATTAATAAATCCAACTCAATGTTTACATGACGAGTATAGTATTGTATTATATGCATACGAATAAAGTATAAACTAGTACTTAATACATGTATAATACTAGGCTGCATTGAATTTTAGCATTTTTTACTTTCAAATCCAATAGCTCTGTTATATGATTCCTTATTTTATTTGGAGAAGTATTTGGGAAATTTTTTTTGTTTGTTTCGCCATTTTATTATTTGTTTTTAGGGCGTGAAATCACAAATCGCTGATGCGGAGGTCGAAGAAGTTAAGGGGACGCTACTTTCTCGGATTGAAGAAATCGAAATTTTTGTTTTATTTTTATTCGATATTATATACCTTCGAGAATATATTCCTAATTTTTTTTGTATGCCGTAGGTATAGCTGATTAAGGGTAAGCATCATTTACATACGAAAATTTCATCGATACGAAGAATTTTAAACGTGTTTTCTTCAAAACATTTTTTTGGTATGGTGGACTAATCGGACTCGATGTCCCGTTAAAAAAAGAAATTTTTTTTTATATTATGTTCAAAATAATATAAGGAATCATAAAAATGTTATTAAGTATTTTGATCATTTTCTTTTCATATAGATCGATGCAACCTAATATATACCTAATATATTCTATAAGTCGCATGTATTTTTTGATCAATTTTGTTAACCTATAGTGGTTCTGTTCTATTCCAATGGGTCAAAGTCAATAATATTGATGATCAATGTCGATATATTAAATTATTATGGTTATGCAAGAGGAATAAATACATGTTTATTAAAAAAATAATTTTAACCTTATTTTTAACATAATTTTCCCAGATAACAATTCGCGATTATTATCGTAAAAGTTATGATCGTACAATTGTACTTTATTTGATCATCGTACAACAGAAGTCGTAATATCATTTAAAGATTGGTTCTATACGCTTATCTTAGAAAATTCTTTTAAAATTATCCTAAGAGCATTATCTATTAATTGTGGTTCTATACAACCTTCGTAAAATTAAAGACAAGTTTTTTACAGCTTACACGGAAACGGAACCATCGCCCGATTTAGTGTGAATTTGTATATTGCTGATTTGTTGTATTAGGAAAAAACGTATAGAAACACATATACTAAAATGGAAGTTAACAAATAGAGTTTGTTCGTGGTTTTCGGAGCGGTAAAAGTAGTTCTAGCTGTGACTTATAAAAGAATTTTAAAAGGAGAGAGATTCGAGATATACGACACGCGAATAAGTTGATATAATTGAAATATGTGATTACAAATCCGAAAAAAAAATTTTTTTAATCACATCGTGGATTGATCTAAATATAATCTTAGAATGAACAATCAGATTGTCTAAAGAAAGTTTTATAACGGTTATTTAATAATTTATAAACGATATAATAACCGTGTTTTCAACTGATAAAAAATTATTCAATAACGGTCTTAGAACAATTGGTAAACTGTAATTTATTAATCGTTAAACGCTCGTACATAACTATTTAAACGGTCCGTTTTTAAACGGACGTACAAACCCTCGGCAGATAGAGTTAGGATTTGTCATTTCGTATTGTACGAGCATCTTTAAATATGTATACTTATTAAAGAATAATATGAGGAAAGAGCGTTATCTTGAAATGATTGTACTTTATACAATATAAAAATCTATATAATTGTAATAAAAATGGAGATAATTGTTAACAATCCGAAAATTTGATGGGAACTAGAAAATTTATTAAAATTTCGATGTCCCGGATTTCTATCTAATTTTACGACTTGAGAAATGTAATTTTCCTGATTTTGATGAAGTCTTCTAATTTTTAGGAATTATTGATGGTTAACATTTCTCGAATTACCTAGAAATGTTTGAAGTTTTGTAGAATTTTCAAATATTCACGAAAACATAAAATTTAAATATGGGGTTTCTTCTTACTTAATTCAAGTATATATTAAAGTAATTTTTTAAGAAACGAATCTTAAATTTAAATTTTGTCATTTCCTCAAAACCGATCCTGATGTTCTCTATCTTTTCTATTGCTAATTATAATTACATAAATTGTTATTTTAATAGTTTCTTTGAAGTATATCGAACTTTAAAATTCACCAGATTGTCCCATTGGTATAATATAATAAATATATAATAAAATTAGATATAAAATGTGATTAGCATAAACAGTATTATTATTTACAATAACATCTTCTTTTCTAGTTTTATTGTTCGTAAAGATGGAATAGGCCTAAACTTCCACTCCACATAATTTTATAAACCAATTTCGTATTTTACTGCTTTCATTTATTATGTAATAATGTAATGGGATATAAATATATAAGCGAATAATTATCGCTTCATAGCGGCACCTTCCTTGCTTTAATAGAATAATATTATTAATTAATCGACAATTGTTTGATTACTTTTATTGGCTGTTAATATTTTTAATTTTTTATTTGAAATAAAATTCATTTTAAGTATTTATTTTAATAGCTAGCTCAATCTGTGTGTTAAGTATTATCAGTGATACTATGATAAATGAACTAACATCAATACCTACTAAAATTTGTATTTACAAAAATATTTCATTATTACACTATGACAAGTCAGACGAAAGTCCCTCTTCTAGAACGAAGTTCCGTTTGTTTCAAAAGGTGGATTTATTTTGAACACGCGAAGTCACAGTTTGAACTTTGAAGTTTGAACAGTTTGAAGTTCATAAATTATAGTTTTAGGCCGATGAATTTTTAAAGCGTTTTTAAAGAAGTCAATATTGATACGGTTGAAGGATTTCTGTTCTTTAACAAGTCCATTTCAATTTTCATGGACGGAGTATAGATATTATTTTTATATTTAGAGCAAGATATATTGCGTTACGCGACTGAAATAATTTTATATGAATTATTTAGTTAAATCACGGATATTGTTATTCCCCATTGAGGATTTAAGAATGGATTTTAAGTGTTATTGAACATAAATTAGATTTGAAAAAAATAGACAATTATTTTAATTTTTGTTCAAAATCGATTTTCAATATCTAACTTATTCGAGAGTAGAGGAAAAATAAAATTTGTACATAACAAAATACATGAAGTTGTTTCAACTTAATTGAAAAGATATACTGTCCGCGTGTCAATGATTAAATTATTGATTTTATGATCCCATTGAACTCATAAAAATTGACACTTTATCTCAGAAGTGTTTAGTACTTAATTGGAGTGGGGTAGTTTCCAACACCTTGTATAATTTCGTGGTTTATAAATTTTATATAAATTTCGAATTAAGTTAGTTTAAAACTTAAAATTCGACACCTAAATAATAATAAAGTCACATTTTCTTTGAATATCCCTCAAATAATTGAATATAATTTTAGAGAAGCAACAATATGAAAAACTCCTCAAAAACCAGTTTTATTGCCAGCGTAAATTTTTGACATATTATAACGTATTAAGATTAGAGCTTTGGGTGGAGAACATTTTTGGAGAGGGTATCTCTCTATCGCAGGGGGTAAAAAATTGAAAAACCGAATTTTTTATTAACAAAATGGGTATATGTATATATTTTTATTTATATATTTTAATTATTGATTAATTTATTTAATTTGAAATAGCACGATTAAGTACTTTTACTGTTTAATCGACTCATATTTGCTGAAATATATCGTTCGACATTGTAATTGGCTTGAAACTTCATAAATTATGAAAATCATGAAATTATGAAATGTTACACATGGTAACACTTTATGATTTTTGAATCCTTAAAAACTCCATCCATCAAATACAATATTTCACGATTTCCCGATTGCCTAAGATGAAATTTTGTTGGTGATATTGTTGTGGCTTTTCTCAACTTTATGTAAGTAATCCAATTTCACTGTACAAGAAAATAAAAGGACGGGTAAATATTTGTATTGTAAGTTAAATATTTTTTGTGTTTACCAATTACTTGGTATATTCGCATATACGGCAACAATTTGTTAGGTGGAAAAATGATATCTTACTTTTACAAATAAATTTTTATAGGTATAATATTATTTATCTATATTTATATTTATTGTGTAAAACTAATCCAATTTGTCAACTACTTTGAAGGGTTTGTACAATTTAATTATTTTTATTAAATAACTCATTACAGGCCGATTATTCTTTTAAATATATAAATTAAGTAAATCGATAATTTAAAGAGTAGCACCTATTATAGCCGCATTTATAGAAAGTCCAATGATTGAAGCTCAAGAAAGTTTAACATTTTCCGGGGAAGGATGCTAAATATATTGAAATTCTGCATATCTTAAACTATAAATCATTTCACATTCCAAACAATACAATCAATTGTTAACATGAAATAATTGTCATATCAAGCCATCGAGCTTTTCGAGCTGAAAATACAAAAAAAAGATTCAAGTTGAATTGGGCTTTACATGTTTTTCATGCGAAATTTAACTAGATTTCCAGCTGTAATTGTAACATAGTAGTAATAATAGTTACCTAAGCGATAATTAATTTGCTTCGAAATGTTGATTCGCATATGTCATTTCGCTGAATATAATAAAAATTTTTCGCAGAATTATTTTTAAATTCAAATTCAGAACAATGTAATATTTTGAACATCAAATTATGTGAAAACTCTTGAATACCTATCATCGGATCCTTCACCTTAATTCCAAATGGCAATATTCTTAATATATGTGACCTGGAAAGTTAAAAGAGGGTTAACGTGTCAAAAAATCGATTTTCACTTTTTGAGTGATTCCGATAGAGGAAGATACGTACTTTACTTTCATAGTAAAGTAAGCAGACATTCCTAACTTGAAAATAGTTTTGAAAACAGAGAAGAAAAGCTGGAAAACATAAAAATCAACATATCCAAATTTCAACGACAAGATTGCTTTAATGGTTACAAAAATAGTTTAAATAAACAAAATTCATATAAATTATTAGGTATTCTTCTTCTTCTTCTTTTATGGTAAGGTTCGACTTTCACCCCCCTTCCTCTTCTTATCAGTTGACATTGAAACGAGCAAGCGCACGAAACTGATTTGTTTTCTTTAAGAGCTTTTTACTCCGGAAACTTGTTTTCGCACGTTAACCTCCTTTTAACTTTCCAGGTCACATATGCAGTTTTGTGTTCTAATCGTCATGGAGGGTCCGCAAGATGAGATGATTTTTAGGGGCTGTATTTTAACTAATGTAGATTTTAAACATAACCTAAAAAGATTAAGGTAAAAATAATTCATTAGTTGATTTCGACATTTGTGTGGATATAATTTGTGTGTAATGCGTTGTCAATGATTTGTAAGGAATACAACGTTGATTTGTGTGAGCAAGAGCAACAATTAGTTTGCCCGTATGATTATGACTTGTGTTATCCAAATGTTAAGATTTCACATTAACTAATTCTTTCAAATTAAAATATTTAGTAGAATATTTCAATAAAATGATATTATAAACAAAAGAAATACAACTTTTAATTCAGATCTATTAATAAGTTGCATTAGAAATAGAGAACAAGTGGATAACGTATAAGCATGGAACAAATATATTAAGAACATTCTCTTTCCTCTATGAGTTTTTCATAGAAAACGATAAATAGCGGCGAGTACA
>JANTOP010043857.1:0-10364 GCA_027564815.1 Symmerus nobilis | reverse complement strand
TGTCTTCAATAAAAATATATCTCGACGTGCTACAACAAAAACAGCGCTGTATTTTAATTTAACATACCTACAAAACTTAAAATAAAACATAATTGTTTGAAGGGGAAAATAAAAGTAATATTTCGCAGGCTTGTGTTATTAATGTATATATAATATATTTATTTAACAATGTGGTATTACAAAGTTTATAATTGAAAAGTATAATGAAGTATGATATGTTTTCGATGGAAAATCGAATTACTCACATGAAAGATTATGAGAACATTATATTTCGATTTTTTTTCTAGAAATTAATTATTAAATATGGAATAATTTGCGTAATGTTGATAAATTGCTAATTTAAATAATGTTGAGATAGAACAAAAAAAAGAAGAAAGTTGAGCGAGTGATTCGATCGAAGCCGAGCGCTTATCCATTACGACGCCTACCAGTTGAAAAGAGTATGATGTGTATGGTAAGTACAATATATATAATCAATAGTTTTGAAAGCTTCAACCTTTCCTTTTGAAAAAAATAATCTACTAAGAGATATCCCAGAATTAGGCTTATACATTTTTCGGTATAGCTGATTTTATACATAAAATAGTATTTATTTATGTTTATTGTTTATATATAACAACATTAGATAGTAAAAAATTATGGGCTATGTTTGGGGTAACACGAATTTGAATACTTACCATTAGATTTATGTGCATCTAATTATAGCCTAAAAGCATATCGTAATAATCTAGATAGACGACGCCATAATTTCTAGGATATAATTTAAGGGGTAAATTCTCAAGCTCTACGACTTTTCAAGAATTTTTTGTCAAGCAAGAATTGATTTTAATTTTACTATTTCAAAACTTTTATACCTACATGAAAGAGAAGATCTTAGTGGCTACAGAAAATTTATTATAACTTTTTTTTTGAAAATCTCTCTGGTATGGCTACCTGAAGTGCCCACTAAATCTGGCTGACACGATCCAAATCAGGGAGATTATTAAAAAGTAAACTTTTGAAATGTTTCGACCTTTTTTCCAGCCGGCCGTTCACTAGATACGGATGACTTAGCAGTCATGCGTATACGGCTTCCTTTTTCTAAACAATTCAAATAATGAAACATTAAATCCGAACCAATTTCCACTTTCATGGAAATATGTTTTCTTTCCTACATAATCCTCCTTTATTAATCGTCATACTTTCTTGAGCAGAAGAACACTTCAAAAAAAGAAAACTTTTAATCCATCCATTCATACTATAGCCTAGAAATAATGTACCCTAATCTAATTTAACCTGTATCCTTTCTTATTCTTATAAATTATTAAAGGATATACTTCCGAACATTCATATATAACAATATTCTATAGGAATTGAAAGTCTTTACAATAAGTAAATAATAACAATAACTTTTATTTTACTTTCCAAATTCCAAATACCTAACACATACAAGTATAATACCAAAAATTTATATAAAGGATAAATCATTAAACTGCTCGAAATATAAACTTATAAATTTTCATTTCTTATGTAAATACTTGTAATATATACGCTTATACTAGTATCTGATACAAAAAATGCAAAAATATTTACATTATTTCTTATCATTTGGCTTATTTTAGCAATACCTAATCGTATTCCCGTTTCTCTTCAGACTGAGAATATAAGTACGGAGAATATATAAACATTTCCGTTTTGAGATACTTCTTCAACTTAAACAGCCTCTTAAGAACCATTCTATTTTCAAAACAATTTTCAATAACACCCTTTTTTGATATTTTTATCGTAATCTTTCATGAAATAGAATACATGTTTGGTATACTAATATTTTTTTAAAAGACCATCTAGAAGTATTATCTTTGAAAAACATTCGAAAGATACGAGCAATAGTATTATAACTAAACTAGTGTATAGAATATAAACAAGAAGTCACAACGTTTCTTTAAGGATCACTTCAGATCCCCGCATCGAATTATTGAATAAAATTTTAAGATAGCCATGTTTTTAAATTTTTAGTTATTGTAAGAAATCTCTAAGGAGTACAAAGTTTAAGTAAAAATACTAAAATAGTCAAAAAGGCGGCTATTCAACTTAATAACTTAACGTTTTGTTGACATCATGATTTTTAGTCTCGGTTATTTTTTATATGGACAATAAATGTAATTATAAATATTATAACGGATAATAAAACAGAGCAACTAACAATATTTGCATTAAATTTTCTGTTAAAAACGGAATTAATTAATTATAAATAATGCATTATAAAAATGTTACGATCTTGCTCTGATCTTGCTTCATCGAAAGCAATTGTTTACATGTAGTACATATGAGTATTTTAAAATTGGTATTGATTCTGTTGAAGGACCATCTCCAACAGAATCAATACCATTAAAATGCTCATTGAGAACATTGAGAACATCATGTCCAGTTTAACAAACGAAGAATTAACAGTATTGCATAGATTAGACGTTTGCGTCAATCAATCAGTAAAAAAATTGCATTGCGGAGAAACAAGTCTTGGACTCTTTACCAAGATAATTCAACATCTCACAATAGAATGGATTATTCGTGAGTTTTTGCCCAAAAATAATCAAATTACCATACAAGAAACTCCAAATTCACCCCATTTGATTTTTCTTATTCGATAGACTCTTGATACCCCAGGTCATATTTATGAAAATAGTAAAGGCTATCATTGATTATACCCAAATACACAAGGGTCTCCGTATAAGAATAATTTATATTCTTATATAGGGGCCTGCCAGCTTTAAGTCACCATCCGATATGACGTGGCTACAAATTCGATCGTTGTGATGATCACAAATTATTGAGATAATAAGAGTAATTATTGATATTAAGTGACCATCCGTACTGATTTATTCAGTAAAGTTAATTTTTATTAAATAGATTTTGGTCTTTTTAATATAAGGCAGAGTGCCCGCGCCCACCTTCTAACACCCTAAGGTCTTGAGGCCATAACTTTCGTTTGAAACATAATTTCGCGAAGCTCTCGGTTTCGATTGAAAGCTGGGTTCAATAGCTAAAAAGATCAAACGGAACCTAACCATTTTCGAAAATTGCGACTTTCGCACTCGATCTAGCAAAAGTCTGGAAAATCGACAATAAAAAAAGGTGCCCAGCTACTGGCACCCATTTACCCCTCGCTGTAAAAAATTGAAAATGAAGTATAAACACTAGTTTATTCATTTTTATGTGTTGTTTATTCTTTCAGTGGTTCACACTGACCATTTGAACTGTAAAAATTATTTGTGAGATTTTATTAGCAAAATAAATGGAAATAAGTGAAAAAAAAATGGGTTAATATTATGTTTCGCCTTGCCGCGCTTCTCGCTCCACTATTGACCTCTTTTCTCTACAACTTCCGCTTAACTAGCATTCTCTTCTTATAACTAATTCATTATATCACAATACAAACCCATTATATCACACTACAATCTACGCTCTGTTCTAATTTGGATATTTACACTCACGAATTTACATATACTACATACATTCAAGTTATCAAATATTTTTCTAGATCCTTCATTCATTTTTAAAACACTTTAATCACGATCAGGTCACCTCTTTACTAGTTGGACAAAAATATCGAGAACCGAACTCATGTAAAATTTCAAACTTGTAGGGGAATGTAGGGGTCCTGTATTAACTAGCGTGGTGAATAAAAGAAATCGAGCTCATACGTCATTTTTCTCTAAAGATAATATCGAAAAATCCCGTCAGAATCCCTCGGCTGAGGTCCGGTTATTTCACGCATCTCTCAATGACATAGCGTGCATGGCACAGTTATTATAGCAAAATACATGTGAATACAGCAACTAATTAACTGAATAAATAACTGGAATAACATTCGGCTATTTTATAAAGAAGAATAGAACAACGTTCGACATTTATCGATAGAAGCATTTTTCACTGAGCTATGGCCATTTAAAAATTGTCGTTGATACCCACTCCTACTGATAATCTATAAATGCCCAAAACTCAGCTAAAAATGCTTATATCGATAAATTTCAAATGATAAATGATAAATGAGCTATCACTCGACCCCACGTAAAATTTAAAATTTTCAACTCCCCCTCACTCCCCGCGAGGGTCGGTGTGTAGGTTCAATGAATTAGAGAGAGACTGTAGGCTCCCATTATCAAAATTTCAACTTATTACCTCCTACTCTTCAAAAGTTTAATGGGGTAGGGTGATTTAGAACACCCTGTATAATTGTGTGAACAATAAATTCATTTCAAAATTTCTTCATTTTTTATTAATTTAGTATTAAGTTAGTCTCAAATCTAAAATTCGGCACCTAAATAGTAATAAAGTTAATTTTTATTCAATAATCTCTCAAGTGTATTACGTTAGGGAAGAGAAAGTATAAAAATTATATTTCAAAAACCACCCCGTCTGCCAGCTTAAAATGAAATGATATGTATTAAGATCAGAGCTTGGGAAAAAATTTTTTTTGGAGGAATATCTCTCTATCGGAGGGGGTGAAAAATTAAAAAAAAAATTAAAAAATCGATTATTTCATTAAAAAATTTTTTTTAATAATATGTTCATTTGATATATCATACAAGAAAATCGATTAAGCCATTTAGGAGTTATCAGCGATGGAACAAGACGCAAATCCCAAATCAAATTAGCAAAAATATGACTTTGAGTACCCTGTAATCGTAACTGTAAGTCGGATGGCGAAACAAAAAAATATGTATCGAATATTTTTTCAACCCTAATAAATTCTGAGACTTTTATCAAAATCGAAAGGAGTCGGGACCATTGGGGGTAAATTTGGCGTGGAATGGTTGCATGTACAATTTATTATATACCAATTATATAGAGCAAGTGCTAATTTACGAATTGAATATCTTTACGCATAATCAACACATTGCATATAATAAATTTGGATTAGCGAATCGTATGACTCGTATCTTATTGGGATAATAATATTTTTAATATATGTATTTGTTAATACGAATGGGAAACGGAGAACAATTGAGAAATAAGTTCAACTTATTTATTTCATTGCGTTTATCAAAACATATGAAAACGAGATGAAACGCTCCATGTGTCTGAACCTTAATAACCTAATCATCTACTGTGGGATTTTGCGAAGTCGAGTCGATACGACTAGGCAGAAAAATGCATACAAATTTTAACTGCGCAGTAAAAATATGTATATGCATTTCTTTGTTGAGTGATATCGACTCGACGTAGCAATATCCCAGCACTGGGAGTTTTTTAGTCGATTACGATTCGCCTCGACTCGAAAATACACTGCGCAGATAAAAATATGTATGAAATTTTGCTCGAGTCGAATAGCTATCGACTAAAAAACTCCCAGTGCAGGGCTGGTTTGCCATTTAATCTTACCGAAGAAAAAAATAACTGGATAGTTGTTAACTGTACAGTTAATAACAAAAAAAAACGCTATAAATTTTCAAAATGTAAAAATTTTAATAATTCAGAAGTTGAAACGAAACTTAACAAAATCGAACGCCCATTCTATCCATATATAGGTATTTATTTAGTACAATGTATACATTTATTAGACAGCACATATTATATGCTCGTATATCATTCATGTTTATTGTGATAAGCTAGGCGTATTATGCTGAAAGACATTGGAATATACAGTTATCTGAATCATATATTTATTTCATCTTTAGGGACTACTTAATTTTCAAATTGCATTCTATGGTGTGGATACAATATGGCTTGGCCGTTCACCCAATCTCTCAGAACAGTGGGTTAATCTATAAGGCCATTAACATTCGAAACTGAGAATTAACTTTTTCATTTTGTTTCTCTTATATCACTCAGTCCTCAGAGTCCCAAATTATGTGTGGAATCAGGTTAACAAAAACATATTTTTGTTTCTCATCTCATGAGTTCACTTATTAAAAAAAACATTTAATTTTATCAGACATTGCAGTTTTCAACTTCTTATCATCTAGCTTTAGCATACAGAAACGTTAAATATTATTTTACAAATAGCAGTTTTAATTCAACCCATCCACATAAATGGTGGGAAGCAATAGGATATTAAAGATAGGAGGAATTCAAAATTTCAAACATGATGAAAAACTCAGATAAAGCCAAATGTAATTAAATAGATAGAATTGGTTGAAAAAATGTACACTGGTACATAATAGCGTAATAATTAAAAAAAATACATTGCATTGGAGAATTTTAACAATAAAATTTCATTGAATATTTTATGTTGGAGGTCGTGCGTGATCTTGCATTTTATAATAAAGTTACACGCTAAGGTTAAATTACTGTGAAATTATAGTTCTATTTTTTTTTGTTGTCCATTAAAGGAAAATTAACAAAGTATGGGAAGGAGGAGACAAACATAACATTACAATAAAAAATATAGATATTTTGCCAATTTCCACTATAAACTTTAATACCATATTGGCCATAAATATTACTACTTCTAAATTGGTTAGACATTTACTGGAAATGTGGATCACTGTTTCCATAAGTATAGGTATTAAATGAATAATGCCCAAATGAATTCTGAACTTCGACGTTTTTAACTTTACTTCTCCCAGTAACATTACATTTTTAACAATTGAATTGAAATATGAAACAATAATTAAAAAACTTTCTTAACTTTTTTATGTTTTTTTAAATTATCCCCATGCTAATGCTGAAAGAAATTGTGGAGGCTCAAGCTCAAGAAATTTTAAAAGTCAAATATTTCAAGATCTAAAGAATTCAAAAATATACACTAATTTCAATGCTTAAATATTTATATATTAATTCCAAATTCCTGCTTTCCGGCCATTAAATTTTAAATCTTTCCGGACACATGATTCATAGAACATCTAGATAAAATAACTATTATTGGTTGATAAATTTTAAGTTGCCAGTATGGTTCAAATTAGTTTTCAATGTACATAACACAC
Source organism: Symmerus nobilis (assembly GCA_027564815.1). Lineage (NCBI taxonomy): Eukaryota > Metazoa > Arthropoda > Insecta > Diptera > Mycetophilidae > Symmerus > Symmerus nobilis. The sequence goes on along the minus strand of JANTOP010043857.1, from coordinate 3,459 downwards.
AGAAAAATTATCTGTCATAAAATCTAACTACTCCATAAACACCAATTGATTTTCTGGCAATTATATAGTATACTTCATGTTTTCAGGACATAATGATATTATTTATGACATTACATAATATAAAATATATATGAATTCTAGTTATAAATTATTTATGATATTACAATTTACTTACATTAAATTAAATGTGTTATTACTATAATTTAATGACTTATAATTTAGATAATAATTATTAAACTGGTATTATTAATCTAATCCATCAATAAATATATCAAAGTTGGTTGTCCATATTTATTATATAAAAATCAATTCTCCACAAATTTTATGGAATATAACATAATAAGTTTAAGCCAATGATCTATAGTAGAAAGATATCTCATCATATTACAATGGGCGAATGTGCAACGTCTAAATACAGGCCACGGATCAAGGAAATGGATATATATACTGTGGAAATGTGCCATAACTGTATGCGGTTATAGCATACATATAATTCCTAGCTTTTAAATCTTTTTCACTCTTCTTTCATCAGTTTACCTCCCCTCCTTAGCTCTTTCAAAATTTTGTAAAAACATCTTTCATTTAAATTTTTTTCATTGTAGTTTTTCGGTCATCCCAATTTTTTAATTTTTTCATAAAATATACTGTATTTTCCCTTTCTAAAATTTACCCTCGATCATTAAAACCGGACGGACCGGATTAAAAACGGGTAGATTAACGTGGTTTATTTGACGTATTTTTCACGAATAGACAGTACTTTTCATGGATAATGAGTGAAAGGTAATGATGGAAGATCTGAAAATTATATATATATATCTGTTTGGGATTATTATATTATATTTTTGATACAATGTTTTTTTTAATGATTTGTTCATTTTAAATTTACCGTCGAAGTGTACAAGAAATATAGGCTGAAATTATTAGGGACGTGTTAAGAGAACTAATTATGGAATAGTTTTTTCATTAGTAACCAATGAAAAATATATGAAAATGGGGCCTGTAAAACTGAATAAGTTCAGAGTTGACACTCGCACTGAACACAATGATACCGATAAACTGACAGTTTGTGAAGCTCCTAGTATTATTCTAACATCAAGCTTTATTTCAGCGAAATACTAAATATAGTTAGAACTGACATGTAAAGGTGAAAAATATGTACAATTTTGCGCACCTCATAGAAATATTGACCGCACGCCACTGGCATATATCTGAACTAACCAAAAAGTAATTCTTATTTTCAATATTATTTCGGAAAAAACGCTCCTTAAACTCGCTTAAGAAGGTCATCACTTCTCCATTTTTTTTTTCTTGCGTACTAAATTATGTTATGGTATCAAAAATACGTGGTTAAAGGATTTTCAAAATGCGATTTTTTTGAGTCACAGCAGATGCCGTGTTTTATTGAAATTCAAATTAATAAAGTCTAAAAACAGGGACATTTTTTAAAATTGTTCTCTAGCGACCCTCTATTAAAAAAAAATTTTTTTTTTTTTATTTCTTTTCCCTCAAAGACAAAATAAACTCATTTTATTTTCAATTCCAAGAATCCGTGTTCACCGCTCAGCAGTGATAATATGATACTACCACACATTCGACAGCTAACACATTTGGCTAGCCATTTTTTTTTTTAGTACAAAAATTTTAAAATGTACTAAAAGGTATACCATTTAACAATAACAAATAGATTATTCATTACAGTAATACGGTTCTTCTAAAAATAATCCGTAAAATTACACTTTTTTGGTTGCTCAAAAGTGATGTCCCCCCTTAATTATAATTATTCAATTATAATTAAAATTCCATTATTAAGAGTAATATGATACCGCATTGTATGGGAAATCCGTACAAAATTTTCCAAAATCAGTCAATTATACAGTAAAACCTCGATTTATTTATACTCATTCAAATGTCCATAAAATGTATGGCCCTGAGCACATGCCTAAAGGCGGCTATAATAGCCGAAAAGATAGTATTTGGAAATTCAAGGCAAGGTTCAGTAATAAGACCGGATTCAGTAATTCCCTCCAAACCGGAAGTAAGCATCAGTACGCCACTGTAGACTTCCTAATGAAAGGGAAGATGAAGGCCGAAAAAATTTATTTTCCCACACCTCCTTCCCCACGCCATCCTAACGTAACAAACAATAACTCAATATGATTTACTTATCGTCATCATCATTTCGTTATATCCGAACACGGGCGCATAATGTTGTTTTTTTTATAATAAATAGTACGAGCTACGAGTTAGTAAATATGTTTAACTGGGATGACTACTAAGTATTCGGAAAGCTTCAAGTATGTATGCGAACTAACAAGACGAGAGAGTTCGGGATAAGAATTAGCTCTTCTCTAGCTAGCTCCTCCTCTGTTAATTTCCATGTGACAAATATGAAATGAATTTTCCCCATAGAAATTAACTATAAATGTTTTCATCCGTTCACAGCCCCGAATTTTTTCTATCTATTCTTTAACGAAAAAAAGATTTCCCTCGAAAATCGACCTCTGAAATGATTGCAAATTACACTTTAATTTGGATAAACGATTATTAGTTTCTAATATTTAAGAGGCTATTTATGGCATAAGGCAATGTTACTTCGGCTTAAGTTCCTTGAAGTTAGACAATTTTAGTCACAAATAGAAACTTTTCTGCGTGTATCCTTTTTCAATTCTATTGTATATTATATAATACAAATGCTTTTATAACTTTCTTATTACATATTTTCTAGATTAGCAATATTTCAAATGTAATCTATCATGCTGAGCTGTTGTTGGTGGGGCTTTATTTCTTTATTATATCAAAAACTAAAAGGTAAAACGTATAACAGTTAGTTTTCAGAACAAAATTCAAGGGTGACACAGTAATCAGTGTTGAAAAAAATATGTAGATCGATAGCAAATTTATATTATACAAGTATATACACCTAATTCTGGTTTTGCACGAACTTTTTCTACACGAATTTAATTTAACACGAATTCTAAATATTTCATTCTCTTTTTACGCGATTCATTTTGATTTAGCACGACACGAGCGGACTAACTTCTAAGAATTCTTTAGTACATAAATTGTAAGAAATTTTATTTGTAGCATATGTATCAATTCCAGGGTTTAAAATGAAATAATTATCACTATCTCTCTGTCTTTGCATAAGTCATTGTGCAATTGTGCAAAAATTTAGTGTTATCATGAATTGAAAGACATAACCATATAGCGTAGTTTAACATATTCCAACTTCATCTTTCAAACTACCTTTCCGTTGTTGAAAATTCAGCTTATACGCATTTAGACATTTTAAGTTTATTTTTCTATAAGGAACATATAGCCCTGTAGGTGGTTCTAGTAGAAAACGTTACCCTGTCATAACTATATAAACTATAGTTATATGTACACACAGGAAAATCTCGGGTTAAATTTAACGCCAATTTTTATTAGATATATGACCACGTCGATTTACGACGTAAA
>JANTOP010043835.1:0-10368 GCA_027564815.1 Symmerus nobilis | reverse complement strand
GGTATTATTATAGGTTTCCAAATATTTTTCAAGAATCGAATTTTATTTATTATAATATTAAATATGCAACGTTACAAGATGCAAGATCTACATGTACGCTTAACAGATGACAAATTTGCGCAGAAATTAGAATAAATGTTATAAATGCTAAGTTACACCGTAACAGCCTTTTATTTTAACAGACAATATATTTTCACTGATTTACTACTAAAATTACTGATGGATATTCATAAATTACTTATTGTAGATGCCTGTGAACCGCAATAGGCCTTGCAGCATATGAAGATGAACTAAAAAAGTTCATTCAGAAGGCGCATCATAGATGCTACAAAATAATGCTACATCATAGATGCTATGCTCTCAGGCCTGAAAAAGTGGAAGTACTCCTATCTGGCCTGAAAAAGGCAAGAAAAGTGCCTGAATGGAAGTACTTTTTTAGGGCCTGAAAAAGGCATGGAAAGGTGCTGAATGAATGTACTTCTTTCATTCATGAAAGAGGCATGAATTAGTACTGAGTAGTATGACAATTCTATTTATGTATTGGTGAAAAACACCTTACTTTTTCCCAAGAACTTAAGCAATTTCAATTCAACTAGAAGGTCTTCCACTCAAGCCATTTTCAGGACGTTTTTATGCCTTCTTGACTATCAGAGTTACCTATATACTATATAATATTGAATATTTTATTTTTATGAAGCGCCTTTATATATATTATTGCGTACCCATCCCATTGTATTATATTGTGTTATATCCAGGCCTCAGCCTGTTCATATCAATTGCATACAAATTTTGTGTATCATATACCTGCCTTGACCTCGCACCCGCCTTTTACTCAAAATAACAAACTGGTTATAAGAGAATACGAGAGAGAATTGTTCAGTAGCGAAGTTATAAATGTTTAACATGAATAAATTCTTCATGTAACTGTTAATGCAAAATTCTACTGCCTTGAGTAGGAACATACGTCAAAGTAAGCTCAAAATGATACATTTTTGGTTTGTTAGCCCGTCTCCATATATCATACCTCCATTATTGTATCATAGATCTGTACCGAACCTCACTCCTCTCTACACAAATTTTCATTGGTCTTCTTTTTCAACAAAGAAAAAGAAACCCGAATATGGTATATTTTAATATTATTGCACGGGTTGCAACGTTACCTAGTTTTTAAATTATTTTCAACTAGAATTCCAATAAAAATGTAAGTGGGTTGTATTTTAAGTAAAAAATCCCAATAAATAAATTTGACTATTGAACTTGGAAGTTATGAATGCTAAATAAATACTAACGTGAACTTTTAAAATTACCTCCCGAAATTTATTACCATTCTGCAGCTCTATTCAGTATTATTTTCGAATAGTTATAATTCTTGTAACCCGATCAGAGATCAGATTCTAATTATTTCTCACAACTCCTAACATTTTCTTACCTATACAACTATTCTTGGGTTGTAACGAAATTTATTTATCTAGCAATATTTATTGTTCTTAAAATATTTATATATTTTTCCTGTATTAATTGTATTTAGTTAAGATTACTTATAAGGAATTCGACTATTTATGTGAAGTTTAGCTTTAAGTTTAATGACAGAATTTAAAATTTTGACAGAGACCCATCGCGGTGTTAGGTGGCCCATCACTGCTTTGGACGATGTCCGAAATTTATAATAACCCACCAGGAGAGGAATTATTGTATAAAATATGGATTGATAACAATAAAAGAAATAATTTTGGGGAAGGAGGCTCGTTTGGCCCTACAAAGAAGAAAAACCCATTCACGCTGAGAGACTCCAAAGAGAGAGTGGGGATAAAAATGAATAAGGTGTAAATGGAATAGTAAAAGTGAACAAGGAAGGCGTGTGAATCAATTATAAGTAGAAAGCTACGGGAAAAACATCAAGAAAAAAAAGGAAAAAGGAATAAGGGAACTGGAAGGTTTGGCCGTGGGACGATGCGGAGGATTATTCGATCGAAAGGTTCGGCAATATCATCAATAACTAGAAGAAAAGGAATTAATCGTGTGAAGGGCCTATTACGCAAAAACTATGTTACAAATTATTATTTCATTCAAGTTTTTCGTTAATTAAATTTATATTATTTCGAAATTTTATTGTTAATTAAATATACATATCCCACATCGTCCATTTTTCCGTTATTAAATAAATTAAATGTCCGTGTTCTCCTATAAAAAAAATAAATCGGTACAGGGTATTGCGATCAGTTGAAAACATTTTCCTAATTCTTTGGCACCATTTCTAACTAAAACAGCATTTATTTTATTTGTACAATTCCAATCATTTGTTCAAGAATATGTATTTCAGTTCACTTCCCCTCAAGTTACCAGTTGATTATTTTATGGAATATTTGAATTGGTTTTGTAGACCATATTTTTCATTATTGTTAAACAACATTCTGTAGTTTTTTCTGCTCACACAATGGAATTTATAGTTTTTTGTTTCCTTAATGATCTGATTAATTTGCGATTTATGTTGGTAACTGAAAGGGACAGCATTGTAGTATTTTATTAAATTATTAATTCCGAAACACAATGATCTATATTATTTATATTGGCTTATAATATTTTACGAATGATATATTTTTAAACTACAATAGTTTGTGAAGAATTTTGACGATTGATAGCGACCATGGGTGGCTTTGTTTCTATCAATAAAACATACCGGTCCATGGTTCGCCGCTATCTGGACCGACCATGTTATTAAACACATATTGTTTTTTTTTATTGATAACATGTCATCCGTCATTGATAAAAATGTAGGAAATCACAAAGATCCGATAGGATTTTCACCTAAATCTCAAAGTTGCCGGTCTTGTGTGTTAAGTATTATACCACAGAACCCATTCCTATACTTTTATCAATCATTCTTTCTCGGCTAAAAAATAGTATTTTATATTTTTATGAAAAACATGAAAAAATAAGTCTAACTTCATATGATATTTTCACGGATCAACATCGTAAGCTTCAAAGTTCCACCACCTGGCTTAAGTACGTGATAATGCATGCATTGGAAGATTTAAATAAGATCAGAAAAATTAGTTATAGAGTTCTAAATCCAAAAGTCAATGGTTAGCTATAAACAAACATTTCCTTATAGAGTATATTTTAATGTGTACAACCATTTACCTATTATTTAAATAATGAACTTACTAGCCTTTCAATTACGTATGAAGCAATTAATACACACGTTTTTGTTTATTGTGGCTCCGCGATATTTAATTTCATATTTATACTCGTATGTCTGATTATTGTAAATAATTATGAACATTTTCCAATGGTATGGAATAAGAGCATCTTTACCAAATCAGAAGATTTTATTTTATCTAAATAAAAGTAAATTGCTATGTTATATATTATATGTTATATAATTTGTGTTCTAATCAAGAGTGTAGAACGATATTATGAATACGGAAGCATATATAAATAAAGTTGTTTGGTTTAATTTTTTATACTTTTGATGTCGAGATTATGTGCGAGTAACAAATGTATACTGTAATTAATGTATCTAAAAGTTTTCGTCCTCAATTTGAGAAATGAGCAAAACATTAACGAAGCAATATTAATAGCATTAACTGATAAATTATATTGTATCTTGAGGCCATTTTTTAAATAGTCATGGAATACCCTAATTGGTAGCTAGTATCACCATCAAGCATGTATAATAGGCGTATAAAACATAAATCTACATATAATACCGAAATAATATATTTATACCGAGTATTATAATACCTTATATGGATATACACTAATTCCACGCCAAAATGACGCCTTCCGGTTTCTACATTTTGATAAAAGTCCTAAAGATTTTGATAAAAGTCTCAGACTCTGTTAAACATAAAAGATATTCTCGCCATCCGACTTACAGTTACAAATACAGCGTAACTCAATATATTGCATGTTTCGAAAAATATGGCAATTTGCGTCTGGTCCTAACACTGATAACTTCCAAACGGTTTGCTTGATTTTCTTGCGTGATATATCAAATGAACGGTATTGAATGGAGAATTTTGAATGTCGTATTAAAAATGCTTGTAAAAAAACTTTGATATAACCTTCTACTCCACGCAGCAATCCTTACAAGATAATGTATAACAGCCCAAAAACATAGATAAAATGAAGCAATGAAAGTATTAATGTTTACAAAACAACATTTGGTGCTCAAAAAGGTGGTTGGTTACCTGGAAAGTTTTCCGGGAGTTTTCAAAATTATTGATTTTATAGATTTCGACGTGTTCTTTTTGAATGTTCACTATCGCAACTCGTATCTTTACCGCTCGTGCCGCTATATTGGAACAGTGGAGCCCAAAAACAGTTTTTTGACAATAACTCCTTTCCAACTTATTTTACGATGAAAATAGTTATAATAATAAATTAAACTAGAGAAAATGTCCAATAATTTATGTAATAACCTTTTTTGTTGTATAGTTTCAGCGTTCGAGTGCCGTAAACCAACACACATCTACATCAACACGAGTTTTTCGTACATTAATGAAAAATATTTCCCTACGCGTTGAAAAACTGGTTTACTACGGCCTATAAATGTTAATTGTTCTTATAAAAATGAAATATATTTTTTTTTGTATTCAATTAAATTAAAACATTTATTAATTCACTAGATTTAAATTTATTTTATTTTTTTAGACTGGGATGTTTTCATGTTCTCTGTTGAGAACTTTAACAACGATTGATTCTAGTTTTACATTTATTATCCTTTATAGAATATTAATAATATTAACAAAGAGATAATTATATAATTTTGTATAAATATATAAAATGCTCAGAGGCGGCCTCTACATTACTCCTCCTCCTCGGAGAAAATCGATTATTATGTAGAACTATTGCGTTCCTTTATCAACTCCTTTACGTTTACGAAAGTTTACCTTTTGGAACCGGATTCTTTTGAATATTTTGAAAATGCGAATAGTATGCCATACGCTGACTTTAAACGATCTATCGATACTGACTTGTTTTTACCGTGGGTATCTAATACGAAATATATTCTGAATCATTGCTGGATGTTATATGGGCCTATATAAGCTGGGCTTAAACCTGGTTTTATCTTGTCGTCTCGAATGAAAACATGTGAACATGTGAACAGTTCTGAAACTTTTGGAACGTAAACTGTTGAATGTGGAGATACACGGTTTTCCGTGGGCTTCATATTTTTCATATATCCCCGAAACTTCTCTATCAGTTTTGGAGTATCCTTTTGCCAAGCTAGTGATTTTAGGCTACTTACAAAATACTCTCCTGGCAATTTTAGGGGTTGTCCGTAGACAAATTCGGCTGGTGAACACTTCAAATCATCCCTAATTGCTGATCGTATTCCCAGGAGGACGAAAGCTAATTCTTTGCTCTAGTCTATGGTTTTGAATCTAGCTATTATTGAGCCTTTCATGTGGCGGTGAAACTTTTCCATTAAGTCGTTGTTTGATTGAGGATGGTATGCTGTAGTGCTTATCCGATGCATACCTAGTAGACTCGTAAGATCAGATAATAATCTCGACTCGAATTGAGCCCCTCTATCTGTGGTAATGGATCTAGATACCCCGAATCGAGATACATATTGGCAGACAAACGCAATAGATACTGTTCTTGCCGATATATCCCTAATCGTTAAAATATACGGACATCCATCCGAGATAGGTAAGGGTCAACTAAATCCATATGGATATGTTCGAATCTGCTTGATGGTACAACAATTTCATTGTGAGAAGGTTTTGTATGTTTGTGGATTTTTGTACGTACACGAACTAACACACTTCTTGGCTTGATTTCCAAAATTGAAATGATACCAACATAGTTTTCCATTTACATTAAACCGTCGCTTTGAGTTAGAGCGACTACGGTGAGAACTATGAGATGGAGATTGTGTGCGCGGCACATGAAATGGTCTTCTGTTAATAATCAAGCTAGCGATCATATTTCTTAATTCCGATATTTCGTTACCTAAATCCCGTTTTAATTCTTCAATCGCAGGATTGGCTATAGAGTGATTAGAGTTATTTGAAGAAGTTGATGGAAAAGCTTTATTAGGTACCGATTTATTAATTGGAGAAATATTATTTGCCTGCATTGTCTCCCAAACTTGGTCGGCAACGCTCAAAGCTTTTTCGATGCTTTCTTCTTTTAGGGTATTAGCGCGATGTTAATTAATTGTGGTAACCGATTTGATTATAACTTTCTTACAAGGTCTTCCCACCGTGCCAGATGTACTAGCTAGGTTCTTTAAATACCGATAAAATTCGGAGTGCTTTTTGTCGCCCATGTCTTCGCCGGAAAGAAGTTTTTTTATTCGTAGTTCGATACTCAAAGAGTGTCTTTCTATTAAAGCTGTCTTTAATTTTGAATAAAGATCACGTGGTGGACGATCCTTCAAAAGATCAGCGATAGATTCAGCCACGTCTTGCGGCAATGACGCCAAGACGTGGTTATATTTCGATAAATCTCTTTTAATGTCATTTATTGTAAATTGAGATTCCGCTGTGAGGAACCAGGTTCCTGGAGAACTTGCCCAAAAAGGCGTAAACCTTAAATTTACTTTATCGATTTCTGCCGCGGAAGTTTCATAGGAAGTTTCACCATCCGAAACATCCTTAGTATCATTACAATCATAACTCATTATTTGAAATTTAAATTATTACAATTATAAAATTATAAATAAAAATAATTATTATATAATATAAAATTTAAAAAAAAATAATATTGTATAATATAAAATTAATATGTAAAATGTAATAAATTATATATAAACTTATCTTAAATTAATTAATTAAATTTAATTATATTTCGTTTTTATTAAGTAGGTAATAATTAAATATTCGATAATTAAGTAATAAATAATCGATAGTTTCGAATATTAAAGATCGAGAGGAAATAATATTAATTAATTTTATTAATTATTAATTAATAAATTAATAAATACTTAATCGATTATCATTAATAATTATGGAATTTATAGAATACAGTGGAAACTCTTCTATCCGGAATTCTTTTAACTGGAAACTTCTAACAATAGGAAAAATTAACAATATTTGAATTTTCCAAATAAACTCTATTACCCCGAATATTTCACACTCTAATATCCGGAAAAATAGAAATTCGTTAAATACATGTTGCTATTGATATATGCATGCGCAGTTGTTTTTGTTGATTTACTTAGTGTGTTTCGAAAATAACTTAGCCCTAATACATATATGTATTGTTTATTTTCTCGTGTTTTTGTACTTTGTGTGGTTAACTAGCAAGAAATAATTGCTCCAGAAAACACTACAAAAAAGAGCAGAAATGTTTTGTCGATTAAAATGAGAGTGGAAATTTTAAAGAAGTTGGAATGCGGAACAAGCTACTCGTTGCAGAAAAAATACGGAGTCGGTAAATTTACCATATTTGATTTTGATGCAAGTTGATAATAAGAACATGAATAATAATGATATAAAAAAAAATAACAATAAAACAATCAATATTAACAAATTCAAAATAATTGCAAATTGTTACAAAGCGCTACGCTTTTATTTGTTATAACTTGTAAACAATTGTCGACGTAGCGAGGAGCAAGGTGAAGGCTTGGCACAAATCCGATTAAGATGGCGGTACCTTCTTGATGCCTTATATTCCCACGCAGAATGATAAGACAAGTTGATGAAATTGGTCAAGGTTAATTAATGGTGATGAAGTAAGCAATAAGAAGATATTATTCTAAATTTCAAAACTTACCTAAGGGATCCACTCTATATATAACTTCCTCTTCCAGTACAGCTGACTGTAATAACGTTATCAATATAATCCATGCCATGAGACAACAATAAAACCAACTATGAAAGAAATAATCAGAGTGCAGCATTATGGCACTCTTTTATGGTAAAAACCGAATTAGTTAATATTATTTATATCACAACATCGCTTACACTATTAATCAAACTACTTAAAAGTTATTTATTTTTAAGTATTCACTATTATTACCAATAGCATAACTGTAGCTTCTCTTTATATCTAAATTAAATTAAACTTCAATAATTTTTAATTTAATCATATCTTCTATCCGATTTCATCAATTTATTTGGAAATTAGAAAATATTGTATCTACATGATAAATATTCATTTCATTTAATCCTAAAAGTCCAGCTTAAACCGGAACGTATATAATATTTTTAGTATGGAATACGACTCCATTGTGTAAGTGAAACTTTGAAGAAGTTAGAAATATTATTATCTCCTAAATAAGTACAAAACTTTGCGACACGTTCTCTTTATGAAATATTTTTCACCATTTCCAGATATTATAGTTATATTTATTTGACAATCACATTTATTATGGAATTTGATTTATTATATGAAATATTTACTATATAGCAATATGAGTAGGTATCTTTCTCTACACTCAGTTTGCTATATATTATATTTGTATGTATAGGTGTAAGTGTATGCTCCAGCTACATAGCACTTTTTGCTAAAATAGCAAGAAATGATGGAAGCGAGTAAGCCACATGTCCAAAGATCTCAATATAGTTCACATATTCATTTTTTCAATCATAATATAAAATTTTCATATTGTATCGTATTGCAATGTATATTCCTAGAATTGTAATCAATAGTTATCCCTTTTCGCATATATTCAAAGTCCTTGTACCGCTTTGTTGTTAATTAGCTGAATTAATTGTTTGTCCTGAAAAGTTAAAAATAATGAACATTAGGAATTTTTTTTAGGTATTTTTGATAATAAAATATTATAATAATAAAATATTTAAATTCAGATAATCAACAAGATAAATAAAATAGACAAAATTCGATCTATTAAAAATCCCCATACAAAATTAATTTGTAAATTGATGACAGTTTTTCTTCATACATTTTATTATTTTATCTATATTATTTCTCTTAAGATTTTATCATTATATTATTTTTATAATCTGTTCCCTTGGTTTCGTCATTACTAATAGTCTAAGATCCCACCTAACGTCGACCTTCACCCATTTAGTTTCCTAATGAAAGGTATTTTTTATCAAACATATAATGTAAACAAACATATCCCGCATGGGTTGCCTAATTATATCCGGTCAAGGATACCTTTAATTAGCATTAATATAATTGATTTTTTGCTAATTTCTGCACCCATTTATTTCTCAAAGAATTCAGTACCAATCGAGAGTATAAAGCATAAGGAACAAGGAAAAGTTAGGGTTATCTATCAAAACCTATTTCCTAACAGCAAATAAATCATTTGGTTAAAATAACATAGCAAATTGGCAGGTTTAACATCAGAAATAAATATTGGTACTAAAATCAGGTATACCAATATAGGGAATCGTTTTTGACAGCAATAATAAATTTGATATATTTCAAAATTTGATTCAAGGAATTATAAATTTCTGTAATCTTTATAATTCAAATATTTAAGAGTATATCGTTAATAATCTTATCTTTTTGTTGATGGCAACCATTGTTGTTTTAATTTTTTTTAAACTTCCCGTTTGCGTTTTTTAAATATAAATAGGAGAGAATGGGCTTACGGAATGTATTGGAATATAGAAAGAATGAATACTAAACTTTTCCTTTGAAATCGCTCCTATGTCTCAAATTTATTATAATATTATTGATGAATGTAATGTATAATTAAACTTCAGTTCATCAAGATGAGGAACAAGTGCCTCGAAATTACGCAAAAAAGTAAATTAAGTTATTATTAATTTTAAGACTTTTCCAAATGACTTAGATGAAAATGAAAATAGAGAATAGCTTAATGAAAAACGGAAAACAGCCTTTGACCAATATATATTTATATGTCAATATATATGTAATACCGATATTCAAGAACGTTTAATCGCAATATCGTTGCTGGTTGTCCACCGATTTAATAATTATTTTCAGCAATATCATTTTTTAGATCAAATCCTGATCATCTTTTTCACTTTCACCTAGACAACAGCCACTTCGCTATCACCTACAAACAGATGATCAGGATATGACATTTCATAACACTAAAATGGAATTAAAACATAATGAATCGTATTTTTAGTACTAATGTTATAAAACCTGGTGGAAAATTAACACTTGGGTTATTTATAACCCATGTTGCGAATCTGGCCAAATATTTGTAATACCTCTATTCCTGAACCATACTACTGAACCATGCTTTTTCGAAGTGTGCTAAAAAAGCATCAATAATGAATTAATATGCCCTATCTTGTATTAGATCTATGGTTATACAACACACTAATACAAACTATATATGTGACCGTCCACAGGAAAAGGTACCAAATCTTCACCGAGGTCAAAATTTTCTGTACAGAATGCATCCTGCTGAACATGCAGGTATTTTTAGAATTTTTCTATCATTTTTCGTTTGGAAGTTAT
>JANTOP010043824.1:0-10371 GCA_027564815.1 Symmerus nobilis | reverse complement strand
GAGGCGAACGAATAATAGACACAAATATTTCTTATATTCATTTAATTTTGGTAAAAAAAAAGCTTTATTGACGATATATCGTCGGTTTATTGCAAAAACTCACGAAGTTACATTAGTAAAATGTTTGGGGAGTCATATCATTTGCATAATTTTGCCCTGTAAAATTATAGATACACATTTGATGAAAGAAAGATTTGAAAGTATACGTCCTGTAGATTGTTTGTATGTATTTAATAATTCTTGCATGGTTGAATATGATTTAAAAAAGGCTTGGATATTCCTAAGTGAAAAATTTTCAAAATTGTACTTAATGATTTTTCGCAATAAATCAACGATATATTCAAAATCTTGGGGGGGGCACAGCCCCTCTCTGATCCCCTCAATCGGCGCCTCTGAAATGTTACTTCAAATTTCAATTAAGATATATTCGGCATACTTATCTTTGGGACCTTCCTCCTAGAAAATTCGAACAAAAATTATATAAATTCTTTTAGCAGAATTTTATTTTGATACCCCCCCCCCTCCCCTCCTCCAAACGAACTTAATAAATTAAAAAGCGTACCAGTCAATACAAATTCGGGTTTTCAAGTCGAAATCGTGAATTTACACTTGTATTTTAACTTAAAATGTTGCTTGGGTCACTGTAGACTATACTTAACCGTCAAACATGAATTATATTTTAATTAATGAATTATTTATATATCAAATTAATTAAAATGAACTAAAAACACAACCGATAATTAATTTTACTGTTTAAAAAAGGCGTAGGGACTAATATATTATAAAAACTTACCTATTTTATCTCATTTCTTTCATCAAAACTGCCAACAAATTCAAATATTTACGAAAGTCAACTGTCACTTGCGTGAAGATATCAAAAGTAAATGTAAACATTGAACATTGAATGACATTTAAATTTGTAAACAAACAAAATTATAAAGAAAACAAATAATTTCATAAATTCCAACATCAATTGTTTTCTTTTCCAGTTAACAAAATCCATTATCTTCCGGCGGGATAAATTCAGGAATTTCATCCAGAAATGACTGAGGAAGACATTTGGGCACCGAAGTTCGATTTAATTGAAGTGCTTGAAGAGCGAAATCCCGATCATTTGACCTGGAACATAACTGATGATAATGATAATGAATCAAACGATTCACAAGGGGAACAACCTGATGATTTAATGATTCGCTTAAGTACAGCAGCTCGTATAAAACCATATCAGAATAGTAAACCAATCAATTTGAAGCAACTAACGACAGCTGATGATATCCTAGACAAATCATTGGTGGAATGCAGTGCAGAGATTACAAAAATGTTAAAGGAATATAATATGAAGGAGTCCACAAGTGATAGTGGCACGGCACCATTTTCAAATTATTCACCGCCGAACGGTGGCAATAAGGAGAAAATCATTCCAGGTGCTTCCGGTCCGATATTTATGGATGAGGAATATTTTAAACTTTATCCGAGTAAAAAGAAGGATGTTGATTCATTGAAATCAACCGATTTCATTTACTGTACGCCAAAACAGTTGTATAATATGAAACGAGGACAATACAAGAAATGATAGTCCTTTCGATATGTATTCATTTCAATTTGGAAAATGTACAAAATTATATTAAGGCTGTGGGTCTTTTCTATGAGATCTTTGCTTTTAAATATACCAAAATATTGTTAATTTTTTTCAATTTTATACGATTTTGTATTAATAGAATATAAGAAATTCCATATTTTCATATAAAAAATCTATGTTTGTTATATTTTTGAATAAATAAATAAACTGGAAAAATCCTATAACGAAATTATTGATTTTCAGGACAAACTTCCGAAAAACTTATACTTAAATCCATAAATTACAGTCCCTCTGGATCTTAAATCGAATTATAAATTGAAATAAAAGACTTTTCCCAATTTTACATTAATTTAATATTTTTATTTGAAATTTGGGCATTAAAATTTGTTAATTTTCTATTCTAATCTGAGATTTTCATAAAACCAAAAAAAAAATCCTTGTTTTACGTTAAAAATTTAATTAAATATATTTAATTTGATGGATTTTGGAAAATATTGAAATTAAGTAGGAAATATGAGGAAGAAAATTGAATGATTTGTTTATTGGGCGCCCAAATTTTGTTTAGAAATTAAACTTTTAAAATTCTATGCGAAGCGATGTTCAACACCTCGATTATATTCAGAAACTTTTGTCTCTGTTCGAGGTTTCATTTAACTAAATCTGTTCTAATTTCTAGATTTAAGAATCTAGACGGTTCAATTATTCACTTAGAAATTGGAAAGATCTTCTAGAATATCGTTCTGTTTACCGGTAAAATTAATTTAATCTCTTTCCATTTTCTATAATAGAATTATTAGATCATCGCATATAATATAGAAATGAACTACATAAAATGATTCATTTAAGTACGATTACTATCAATTAATGGATACAAGTTATTAAGAGAGTATTCTTGATGAATTTGAAATTAGAGAAAAAAAATATTACAGCTACTTCCTAAATATATTTCGATCTAAATGCAACGAAAACGAAGAAAAAAAATATCACATTCCAACGGAACAAAAAATTATCTGAAAAATAAATTCTATCGGACTAGAAACTATACTAAAAAATGGTATAAAGGTACACACTTAAAGCGGATTCAGAAAAAAATTAACGGTTACAATAAAAACAGAAAAAAAATTATCTATAACAAAATTATTGACTTAATAAACTAATAAAATGAAGAATTATCACTATTCCAATTCAGTGATTATATCAGCCGGATCAATTTTCGATAGACGATTATCCTGTTGTTGGGCAATCATCTGAAAATGTCCATCATCCGTACTATCGGATAATTTAGATTTTGTACTTCCCGTTAAATTGTCCATTTCATCAATATCTCGAGAATACCTAAAATAAAATAATTATAAATCAATATTTAATCCAGATTCCATTTGGATAGATCCATAGATACACAAACCTGCTAATCGGTCGACTGTAATTCGACATAGCCGATTGGGTGCGAACATCAGAATCATCCGCACCCGAATACATCATACATTGATCTAAATATTCGGCTGTTAAGTATTGTGGTAAATCTGTATCATCATCTTCAGCCAATCGATCATAGTATTGTGAATCATCGATATCCGATTGCGATTCAACCATTGTAAGCCATTGGGAATTGTGATTACGAAATTTCTCCAACTAGAAAAATTCAAATCTCAATCGTTGATTTCAAAGAATGGTTTGGTTACCTTAATCCTTGTCGCCCATGCCGTATCACACGTTGCAATTATATCCAAACAATAATCACAAACTTTCCGGATCTCCTCATTTTTGTCCTGCATCAAATCGATTAAGTAGGCGGGCGCTTCAGTGTCTCGAATCATATAATTCCGTGTACTTTCACAACGTAATATCTGTTGAAAAACGAATATAATCTGTAAAACCATTTCGTCATCCTCCTGTTTCGCCTTCAACAATTCCACCAACGACAGGATAATGTCTGCTTTGCAGAGAAGCATTGCACAGTGTTCGTCACAAGCGCACGTACTTAAAAATATGATTCCATCCAATACAAGATGATCCGGTTTCCGACCATTCACCAGGATCGTTCGAAACCATGCAATCAAATTATATTTTTGTAGTATCGATGAGTAATCCAATTCGGGTAGGGATAGATTACCTAAAATCCCTAAACATTCAACGGTAAATGGGTCATCTTCACATTCTGGTAGTACGCTAGCTAAATCTCCCACATAGATAACAAAATGGGACCATAACGATTCGTGGGATGAAATGTTCCGTATCATTTTCATCAGTAACGAATCTTGATATTTAAAAGCTCGCGTCATTAACGATTGTAATCGATCATTTTCAACCATTAATTGAGCGTTACGTTTATTTAACGCTAAATTAATACATAACGCAACCAAATCAATATCCGCTTTCGGATTTAAATTGATTATAATCATATCGGTGGCCAATGGGATACATTCCGTATATGTAAACATTGATTTAACCTTATCATCCATACTCATATGGTATAAAATCCGAACAACCGTTGAATGGTGTTTTTCATCACTCAAAAACGTTACCAATTTCGATAGTAAACCGACCCGAATCATTTTCGATCGTAATTGTCCATCAAATGATAGATTAAATATTAAATTTAATGTAACTTGGATGACGTCCGTTTGGCCACATTGCAGTAAACGTGGAAAACGATCAACGATATTTAATTCGGACATATCATCCTTATTCACCCGTACGATTGATAATTTTTTTAGGAACGTTAGAACGAGGACGAGAAACTCAACGTTCTGGCGATCGAGAGATTTCACCAACATCCGGATTATGTTTTTGTTACGCATTTTCTCCTCCAATTTCACATTTTCCGCAATATTTAATAGGAGATAGAATGCGACGCGAAGTAGTTGTTCCTGTTTCTTTGCGAATAATTTTAATTGTTTGGTTAACCGGTCCAATTCATCTTTCGATGTGGTACGGTCACCTTTCGGATCCGTTGGACTATTTATACTATTTGTACTACCGTTTAACGATGTTACTTCAACACCATCAAATGATTTTGATAGATTTTCATTGAAACTATTATTTAATGAGTGATTTTTTAATAGGGATGAGGTCATACTGGTCCAATTACCAGATTTTGGACGTTGTTTTAGTTCAGGTATACGACGTCTAGGTGGTTCCATCTACAAGTAAAGTGTTAATACAAAGGAATCCGTATATCGATTCAATGAATCATTTACCTCTTTTGGTTTCTCTTCATTTACAATCGTATCCAGTTCATCGTTACTTTTATTACGTTCCCTAGCCGATTGTCGATTATTATCTGGATTTTTACGATTCTCTAAATCGTTTTTCATCGCGTCGTAACGTTTCAATTCGAAATCGATGATTTCCATGCATAAGGAACCAATCTAAAATAAAAATGGATTGTTAATTTATTTATCCGGTAATTTATGGGTTCCACTTACCCGATATTGTACAATAACGGGATGAAATCGTACGTAAGTTGAAAAACAAAAAAATATATAAATAATATTGGTCGATAGATCGATACTTTGGCGCCAATCTTCCCGTAACACTCTAGCCAATGCACTTAAAAGAGATTCCTTCTTCTCCAATTCCTCCAAATTATCCGGTTGCCGGGCTAATTGTAATATCAATCCGGATCCCCGAATACGTTCCGATAAATCCTCATACAAGCATTCCTCGTAATCGTCAATTAAACGTATCGTTGCCGGTTCCTCGGCGGCAGCTGCAACGGATAATTTACTCGATGATATTCTGGATAGTGATTGGGATCGTGAACTCATCGCTCTCGAACCGGTCGAACCAATGTCTTTACGTTTCTGTAAATAGAATAGGATCTGTTCCACTTCGGACAGTTGAGATTTATGTATCATGTCACATTTATCGATGACCTCTTTGGCCAATGTACGGATATCGGTTTTTGGTGTTAGGGTTTTCAATCGAACCACCTTCTTACTTTTCTGTAAAAGGTAACAAATGAAATGTTTTGATAATTAACGATAGAAAATATCTTGTTTACCTTCGATTCTTCCAGCATTGGTTTCCCCGGTTCACCAAATACGGTAGCCTCTAATAAATAGTTAACAACTAATGCATTTTCGGTTGGATGGGGCTCAATAGAACCTCCCTTCCACCGTCTACAAGTGAAACAGACCGGAAAGGAGAAAAAATCAATATTTTTGTTAGACGATTTTCGGGCGGGTGACTCATCCAAAAGTTTTTCGCGTAGGTTGGGGGAGACGGAAATGGATTTCTAGGATTTTCTCGGCTGGAAAATGAATGGATTAATGATTTCCACTTACTTTTTAATATATTTTGCTTCGTCTGTTTGCATTTTGGACATGGATAACGCTCGGACAATATAATAAATGTAATGGATTGTAAAGAGAAATAATGTAAATCCAGCTACTAAATTGAAAAACTCCGTTAACATGCACGAATCATTCACATTACAATCACTTCTTATTGTACAATTTCCAAGTTTTTAATCTTTATTTTTATTATTTTACAAGTAATTGAATGAATAATGAATTTATTTTCATTTTTATTGTTCGATTTTATTTTGGATATTATTTTATCGATGACGACAGGCCAGAATAAAATGACAGTTTGGTACACTTAACGTTTTTAAAATTGCTACCTCAATTATATCACCCCATGGAATTTCGAATATAATTTTCAAAAATCACCGAACGTAAATTATTGGAAATTTCGAAAAAAGCAAAAATAAAAAATCAAAAAATAGAAAATAGACGGATGGGGAAAACTCAAGGAAAGGTCAGAAAAGTCGTTGGTAGTTAGTAAGTAGAGGAGGAGAAATAATTGGGACTAACAATAATGTGAACAGTCACAGGAATGTTAATGTTTTCGTGACTGTTCGCCATTTTTATCAATGTTTTCCGATTTGTTTTGAGTTAATTATAATATAATATATAATTTGTTCGTTCCCGTCCTCCTGAAATAATCCCAAATTGGCCGAATTTTGTTAAACTTCTTCTTAATTGACTTTGGCCAACTTTTTGTCGACATCACTCAATTTCTCAGACTTTCCGCACTTAGGTAAGATATGTTCAATTTACAAATTGGACAGATGAAATTTATGAAAATAAAAATAGCGCAACATTGCTTAAATTGAAGATTTCATAAAAGTGCCGCGAAAGTTTTGAGAAATAGGGGAAATAAAGTTGTATACTTTATGTAAATATTACCTCAAATTTGTGATTAATTAAAAAATATTGTTTTTTAAAGAAAATACTACTTGAGAAATTCAGAAGAAAACTATGTCAATTGGAAAATAGCTAATTTATCGCTAGAAACATAAAAAGAATATTGTAACATAAAGTAGGTTAAATGAGTAAAAGAAAAATAAAGTAATAAAACCTTAAAACTAACTAAAAGGCATTGGTTTTATTTTCCGCCATTTTTCTCTTTTCTTCCTTTTCATCTTTTTCTTTTTGCTTCTATTTTCCCGGACACCTCTTGACTCCAGGCCCTGAGGCCACTGCCTCTTTCGCCTCTGTATTAATGCGCCACTACCACAGACTATTCACTTCAACATGAAACTAAAATTATAAAAACATTCGAAAATATGTTTCCGGATTGATGTTGTCACCAGGGTATTTATTTTTTAACTGAAATCGAATGTAAGTTGACCACATAGCCATACACACAGCCATCAATCTCTCTTCAACAAATTCAAGTTGAATTGTATGTACATTAGACTGGTCCTTAGCTATATAAGGGAATTTCCAAAAGAAATATTTTTGTAGTCTTGCCACTTCAATAGGAGCTCCCATCGCCAAAAACATTTACTGAGAAGTTTGAAGTCGATAATTGAATATTTAGAGGTCGCTCAAGGTTATTGAAAATATTACTATTTGAACAATTCAGTTGTTCGTAATATTGGAATTAAAGGTTAAAATTCAATGAAAGTACAAATAATTTCTATGATCATTTATATTTTATTAACAATCATTTAATAGAATAGACAATAGAGTACGAAATTTTGATTTGAAATACTACAATTTACTCAAAAAAGTCCTTTTTTTTATTTCCTTTGTACAATCTGGAAACTATCGACGGTCTTTTATTGGTTCTAATAAAAACTGAAATTCGTCTTCGTCCTTTTTGACAATTTATTATATGCTTGTACAAGAACTACACCCCAGTGAACATTCACAGTTCTCATTAATAACTCTTATGTTGACAGTCCTCCAAGATAATTATCATTTTTGACCACAATTTAATTTAAAAATTTTGTCGGTATTTTTAAGAACTTGAAATTTTACTGTCAAATTGAAGTTTCTAAAATTTCTGTCAAGTCAAGTCGAAATCTTATTTAATGATACTATGTTTTTACTTTTATAAAATAAAATAATTTACTGGCAAAAAAAAATTATTAAAAATTTGCTAGTTTTTTATGTCTCTGACTACACCTAACCCCTTAACTAAAAATTGGTCTCTAAATATAAACATTTGCAGTGAATAGATGGAATATGACATCCATCTTGCGTGGTGTATAGCCCCGTGTGCCTTAAAACTTACTGCACCAGGAGATGAGGTCCTAGGAATGTAATGGCTTACTCCAGAAATTCACGATAGTCAATAGACTTAATTGAATCCTCGTCATGATTCAGAAGTTACAAACTTTCTGACGTAGTAGAAGTGTCCAGAGCCACTATGATAATAATTGTAAAATCAAATCAATCGCAAATACGATCGAATCAAGCACAATCCTCTACGAACTCACACTTAGCACGTAACACAATTAACGATTTAGATAATTGTGCTAATTGTGTAATCCCACTGAAGCGCTGAAGGAAAATATGTCATGCAGGCGCGGTCGAATTTGTTAAATGAAAATTGAATAATGGCAGTTATATAAAATTTAAATTTTATATTGAATTGTTTACTGATCCTGAGTGAATGAATGCAATTGAGTACTCAGTCAGAATTCAATGAAGTAAATTAGAACTAACGAATGCACATTTTGCAATCCACTAAATTGAGTATCGCCTACCTACATTTTTCTTTTCCAAATTGGCTAATATTTTGGGAAAGTAATTTTTTTGGTACGGAACACCGAACTAGAGGGTAAGACATGGATATTTTAAAAGTTCATAATTAAGGACCAGTCTAATGTACATTCAACCATAGATAAATGTAGTTACTGGTAGATGACCAATCTCATATAGGGAAAATGACGCCAAAAAAATGTGTATAACAATGGAAATGGATCCAAATCGCTTATAAAATTTTGGATCCGAATTATTTTACTCAGAAATAAAATTCTTCAGACATTCCCATCAATTTTCTCTCCCAGCCCTGACATTTCTCTCTCTCGATCTTTTTTCGTTTTGTGAAATCTTCTCCGGTTCGCGGCCCGTGTGAAAAGTTTCTGTCTCTGCTTGTTTACTTCGTTTTTTTTCTTTAATAAACGACGGTTTTTCTCGTAAATTTTCGAACAAACTATAAATTTTCAAAAAAGCAAAACCGACTTGAAAATTTATTTAGAAAATTTTCCGAAAAGTAAACATTTGGTTCGCGAAATTTTGGTTCGCGATAATTTTGGCCGAATTAAAAAATTGCGTATGCATTGGTTTACCCCTCACGAAATGTCAAAAAAAAATGGCGGGTTTTTGTTTATGTTTTTTTTAAAAAACCAAAACAAACCAAAAAAAAATCTCAAATCAACGCGAAAAGTGAAAAATTTTGTTATTTTCGCAAAGCGGACGGACACGGATGCTGCTGCTGCCCGCCGGCCCCGCGATTCCGGCAGCCGACATTTTTCCAGCTTATATTTTAACCCGGAGGCAAAAAAACACGCTCGGACGAATGTTGTGGGGCCAGGGGCAGTCCGGCCGGGCTGACGACGACGGAGGAAAAAATCGTTGACCAGCGCGGGCGGCGGATCCGGTAAGGTCTGTGAAGAAGGTTTTTTGTTTTTTTAACCCCCGAAAACATTATTCAGGCTTGTTTTTCACGACGGGATTTCATGCAGTCGGGACGGTGGAAGCGAATCGATAAAAAACGACCGGACGGACCCGACGACCGTGTCTCCCGTTGTTGGCAAGCAGGTTTATAATAATTTTCGCAAGATTCAAATTTGTTTTTTGGGTCCCGGTCGCGCAGGTCCGGAAATTTCCTTATTTTTTTGCTTTCTTTTTAAAATTTTGTTTGGTTAAGAAGGAGGACGGAGGGACCGACCCCGTGACCAGAAGTTTCCCCCGTCGGTCTGCCAAGATCGAAATTATTTGCAATTTGTGATGTAAAAATTTACAAATCCAAAGTGATGGGGGGGGGGGGGAGAAAGAAGGACAGTTGGATCTGAATTTTTACCGAATTTTTAAAAAGTTCAATTTGATTTTTCATGCCCAAAAAATGCAATTTTTTTTCGATCGTTCCTACCGATTTTTTTGGATGATTTTCAAAGTTCGCCTTTTGCTTTTTGAGAAGGAAATTCGATCCGAATTTAATTTTTTGAAATTTTCGACCGGATTGATTCAAATTTTTTCCCATAAAAACCGTTAAATTTCTCAACTGACTTTTCTAAGCCGCGCGCGGCCGTCGTCTGTTTTCGTGTGATTAGAAAAAAAGCGGCAAATAAATTTGGCAAGTGAAAAAAAGTGATTTAATCCGGAAAAATAGAATAATTCGAATTAAGGTTAATTCGAATAAAAATAATAAAAAGTGTTAAAATAAAGTTTTTTATCTATTGCGGAAGTTAAACTTCAAGAAAATCCGCGGTATTTGGAAAGAAAGTGAGATTGGAACAAGAAATTTTAGCCAGGCGCCGATCGTGAGAC
>JANTOP010043813.1:0-10373 GCA_027564815.1 Symmerus nobilis | reverse complement strand
AATAAAAGTGTAGTATTAACAATTTCAAATTTATAAGATGTATCTTGTAGAATGTACTACAAAATTTCGTTCGGTGTAAAATGAGGGGGCTAATTTTTCCAAAAAGTTTCTTTTACGATTTACACATTGTACCCATTAGTTTAATTTTGCGTAATCAGCTTTTTCAATTCGCTAATAAAATTATTTAAAAATTTTAGTTTTCCCGGATAAAGTTAAGAAGATTTTATAAAATCGATGGTTCGGATCGATTTATCCTACTAAATAAACAAGTAATTTTTCAAAAATTTTTTTTAACAAAATCTCTTCGAAATAATTTGATATAATTTTATCCACCATTAGATTACATTTTTTTTTATTCTCAAATTCTAACGATTTGATTAAATTTCTACGAATCGATTTCTGGCGTTTTTTTTTAATTTCAAAATATTTTTAAAATTTTTATTTTTGAAAACTTTGTTAATTTTTTCGAATTTTATGAAAATCATCAAAAAAATTTCTAAATTTCTTAAAATTTTCTGAAACGATTAATTATCTGAGAATTTCCTGATTTTTGAAAACTTTTTGATTTTTTCAAAACGTCATGAAAATTTTTACAAAATTTGCTAAATTTTCAACGAATGTCTAAATTTTTATAAAATGGTTCGATTTTATAAGAATTTCTTAGTTAATTAGATATATCAACGCTACTCTTGACCATTTCTATCATTTTCTTTGTTGTTGCGATATTTAACGCTTTTGCTCAATAAACCGTTGCTCGGGAAACATTGTTATCTTTCAATGTTTTAAAAAATATCAGATTCCTTCGTCAGCCAACAAGTTTATACACACATTTTTGAGTTTATTTTAATTAATTTTGATTCGAATGTCAAATCAAAATTAATTTAACAGATCACATATAGTTGAGCATTCAAAGGGAGATATGTCTTAAAACTTTTGCTTGTAATGCTAGAAGAATGTGAATCCTTTTTGTAACTTATCTAGAATGAATTATTTATTTGAATGACTATTTAAGTAGATAAATTCAATTAAATATTTTCTTAAATTAATCTTAATGATGATTTGCTCCCTATGTCTTATTTATATTTATTTTCTCTATATTATACCTATAATTATTAAAGAATAAAAATTAATTAAAATCAATTACTATTCTATTCCAAAAAACAAAAAATCCAAATAAGTGAACGTAGAAATCACTTATGTTTCATTTTCCGGATGGATTAACGATCATTATTACTAATAAATATTTTGAACCGGCTTTATATCCAATTGACTTACCTATAAAGTGGATTAAAAGTAATGAAACATTCATATTTTCAATTTATATATTGATTTTAAATTTAAATGTTCAGGATTACAAATATATTGTTCTTGAAATTAAAAAATAACAAAGCAATAAAATTATATCTATTGTACAATTAATTTTTATAGTTTTCTTCATTCTCTCTAAATTCTTATGTTTAATTTAAATTGTTCAAGGTTATAAATATAAAATGGGGGACTGCAATCTAGGTGCAAGAGATTTATTACATGCTATTTTGATATGATATTTATCTTTAAATTCGTAAATGAAAATTATATTTATTTTACGGTCTATATTTATGACTTTCTTCCAGTTTACTTTAAATCAAATTTTCCATGCTAATTTTAATTATGTTAATTTTATATGGGGGTGAAAAACACCCTTGGTGTTAGGCGCTGGGCACCCATAACATAACTTTTACCATAAGTTTCTTTATAAACAAGAATATAATTAATCTTTTGTAATAATAAATAATTAATTAAAAATATCTGTTTAAAATTATTATATTACTGGTATACAATTATTTCACACCTTTGTCCAACCTTTTAACCTGCACAACCTTAAAAACTAATACCGATCAATTACAATGCAAGATTTCATTGTATTAACGTAATTATTATATTAATTAATTATTTGATATGTAGCGCAAGATATGCAAATTGTATGAACGATTAATAAGCAATGTGTGCTCTGAAGGCTAGAAAACCGATTTAACAGTTCAAAATTGAACTTTTATTATTATCTACCAAATTAATCGTGTGTGAGCACTGTACAGACCTTATCAATTGAAGGCATGCCCTACTAATCCTTAAAAAGATAGATATACGTAAATCATCTTCTATATATGTATGCCATTTCTTGTAGCAGATTGAGCAATCTATGTTAGACAATGATTACTTGAACTTGATTAATGAGAACTATGTTAGAAATCTATGTTAGAGAATGTTATTGCTAAAGCTATGCATATCATGACAGTTGAATGCAACTTTTAGTGGTAGAAGTTCCAGTAATTGATAGAGAATTTCCTTTGAAGATAAAATCTGTTTAAGTTAAATTTAAATATTCTTTCTGTCCTGATTATATTTCTCATCACATTCTGAACCTTAAAATTTGAAAGAATGTGTTTCCTATCTACATCGTCATCGTCAAATGTTAAATTCGTTTGTCACGTTATATACTAAAGTTATTATTTTCCGTATATATATAACCTGAAGATACCTTCAGGGATGCACACGTAAAATAATTTTAGGGGTAAGCAAATATATTTTGATGTTCCTGGGTTTTATTTTGCTTTTCGATTGTTGTTTAAGCCATAAAATGGAAAAGCAAAAAAATAATTTTACAATCTATTTTATATTTTCTATATTCCCGTTAAATTCTTGTGGTTGTTTTATTATTCAATGTTACAAATCTATTGTTAAAAATTTATTAAACTATTAATGATTTATTTTTATGATCTTCTTGTGGTTTTCTCTAATTCCCATGTTAATTTTAATTAATTTCATTTTTATATGGGGGTGTGAAATACCCCTATGTGTTAGACGCTGTGCACCCCTGCCTTAAATCCTTTGCATTCTATTATATGATCTGTTTAACCTCACATACCATTCAAGGTATTTTCAGAATTTCATTATACAAAAGAAATAAAGCTTCTGACTACTAAAGCTACTGTTGTAGGGATTTTTCTTAGAGACTGGTACAGTGTAGAATATAGAATAGAATTTATTGTTATTTTATTATTATATTTATTATAATTATTATAATAATTTTATGATATGATAAATTATAATATGCGGGATTTAGGGAAACAATTTTCGGTCTACAGGGTACTTCAATCACAAATTGATGAATTTACGATATAAAAAAGGATAGACTTTGAGGAACAATTTAGAAAGGATATATAATCTTAACGGGTTATATGCCAGCTGATTCAAAAATCGGTCATAAAATCAGCTAATAACGAAAATGCTTTTCAATGCATCAAAGAGAATCATTGAATTTAAAAGCTCGCTCTTGGTACTTTTTCTGAAGAGATAAGTACCTTATGCTGCTAAATCCCAACAAAGGTAATATGTATCATATCTTAATTATTTATCTAAGAATGCAAGAAAAAATCGTGTTATTGACCCAATATTTATTCACATTTATGCAGATTTTCCCCTCTCCTGATGTTTTAAAAAATTGATAAGAAATCAGTAAAGTTTGTGAAATTGTGTGAAACGGAATATATCATGGACATCGGGACATTTGATTAGAATTTTGATTATACCATTATTGCATTCCGGTTTTTCAAGATAATAATTTTTATATTCCCTACTTAACAATGTTAATAAACTACACTTCTCCCTCGACATCCGCGGAGACTACGCGAGTGTGAAAAAACCGCAAAAATGACGGGGACTTTCTAAGCCTATAACTCGTGTATTGTCATTCGAATTTGAAAAATCATATCTCGGCAGTCGTTGTATTAAAAATTTTCAATACAATCGATTTGAAATATCTTTCATTCACATGTACATTTGATTTTATAAGCGTTAATGATCAAATCCGCGAATGTCAAACCCACGAATGTTGGGGGAGAAGTGTTTTCTGATTTATTAAGGATCCGACGTGCAGTCAAATTTTTTGTGGTATAAAGGTCATACGGATTGCAGATATTAAGTATTATATTCGTATATTTGTGTAGGCAACCCAATGTTATTTTATATAGTCATATTAATATTATTATAGTCATGCCATTGATATTTTTCATATCAGATTAATAGTCGAATATATTGAATATAATATCTCTTAGAACACAAAGTTTATCGCATCTTATGGCTGTACTAATTAGATATTATAAGATGAACATAGAATTGAATTGAAAGACCGGATCATGCAAATATTTTCAATAAATAAGACTGACTTTATAAATTTCGAACCATTTATTACCAAATATTGCTGAAATTTAATTTAAAGATTACTTAAGTGTGATATTGAAATTCATTTAATACAAAATGAAATATTTTTATTTTTTTGCAATTTTATTTTCCATTATTACCTGGACTGGTATTGTTCATGCCGAAGAAGACTCGAAGGCAGATGAACGTAAAATTTAGACGTGTAAAATTAAGTTCAATATATAACCAACCGTTTAATTTCAGCTGTTATAACACCATACGTTCTTGGTGAAACTGGTCCTGGTCGAGTCTTGGAACCAGTTAATGTCAAGAAATGTGGATTTTGTGATGATGTAATCGTACCTAGGGTACCATGATGATTTTAGTGATATGGATTTTAATGTTAATACGGTTTGGAAATCATTACATTAGATAATTTTATTTGCCAAATTTGTAAATTTTTAAATTTTTAAATTTTAATACGTTATAAGAAAAAGGTTAAAAAATATAATATTAATATAAAAATCAAAAATAATTTTAGATTTGGACATATCTGTAAATTATTTCTAATATCCCTTATACAGCTATACATTTTTCTCTTACGACTGTACTAGTTTTATCCGTCATCATGTAGTTGAATTAAGAACAATGATATTTAATATCCCATTAAGAAATAAGATGATATATTTATTTTTAATCAGTCTCTTCAAATACATATTAAGATTTAAACCATTTGCCGGGCTTGCTACTCGTTTTATCTATAAAGAAAAAATGAATTAAATTGAATATTCATAATGAGATATTTTCATTCTTTAATTCTACTTACGTTACTCGTGGTTTGTTGGATTGGTAATATTCATGGCGATATCGGAGTTAAGGATAATCCTTATCCCCAATTAGGTAACAAATATAGAATTTGTAATTAAATTAGATGTAAATTATTACATATTTAATTATCATTTCAGCAGGAAATCCATCCCTAATCGGACGGTTTGGTGTTCGTTCACCACGGGGTTGTAGGCATATATGTGGCCGGGTTTGCTGTTCTGGATAGTGCAACCAAATTTACAATTAGAAATTAATTATAATTATTATTTTCTTTTGTCTTAATTAAAGTACAAATTGTAGTTTATTACGCAAATATTTGTCTTTACTTAATTTAATTCATTTATCGAAAGATCTGAGCGAAATCATAAAATTTTACCAAAACACACCTTCAATTTTCAGTAATTTTGATTAAATCATTTCTAGTATTTCAACCTCAACCTGTTACAGAAATTTGTTTTTAAAATCAAGATATTTAGCAAACAGGTTTTTTTAACAATTCTGGGCAAATCAGTAGAGCGTTTAATAGAGATATATCACATTAAGGTGGCCTGTTGTTTGAATAGAATATCCAACTACTATGTACTGCATTTGCCTAACTTTGTCCAGTATGTAACCCTTCTTACTTTCGACTTGGGTTTTCTTACCGAATTCGACCATTTTTCTAGAGTTTTGTCTGACTATTAAACTTTCCCTGTTTCTTCCTAATTTTAAAGATTTTCTCGATTTTTTCCGCAAATGTGTAGACAGTTTAAGCAGATTTTATTAAAATCCATCATCTTGTCGATAAACTTGTTAGATGGAATCAAAATATAACTTAGTAAGAACTGATACTAGGTTTCTTGCTTGTATGACATATCTTAATGTCTCTTTAACCAGTTATTAATTCGATATACAGGAGATAAACCCAAGTTGGTGTATTCTATGTATCTAAGCAATCAGCGAATTGAGAAGATAATAAATCAGATCGAATGAAGGAAAGATTTTTTAAGTACATCGTATTTTGCCAATTTCATGAAATATCCCAATTTTTACAAAATTTATAAATTATCAGAAATGTATCCGAATTTCAGGATATTTTCGGATCTTCAACAAATCCGTAATATTATTAGTTTTTAAATTTTAATGCATACCTTTTCTAAATAAAGTACAATCATACCAACTACATATAACAATAGATGGATGATACTTAAAAGATGGACGATTTCAATTAAAAGATATATTTTATTTTAATCCATTAAATAAGACTGGTTTTGACATTTCTAACCAGTCCTTTAAAATATATACTAAGATGTAAAGCATCTTGCAAGTTCTGTAATTCATTAGACATGAAAAAAATACATTATGGAAAATTAAATATTTTAGAAACATAATTTTACTTATAAATACTATTTATATTTCATTAATATAAATTTATTAATAATCAATTATTAACTTATAATTTCAGCTGATTAACATTCCTTGATCGAACATCTTGTAATTTCCCCGAAGGATCAATCACAAAGTCTATTTCATTTGAATTAATTATGATACTTCCGAAATATCATCTATGCCATGCCATGCATTTACATATATTGTTTCTTTTTATCTGAAAGTTTTTAATTAAAATCAAATATATTTCTAGAGATGTTAAATTGATTGACCTGAAAGTAATTATTATTTAATTATCATAAACATAGATTTATTAAATTATACCAGGATACTTATAGCTAGGACAAATATATTCTTATAATATTTGTCTAAACTAGAAGAAATATTGATACAGTATCCTTGATTGAAATCCAGTTTAATTAATTAATGAATATACGATTTTTATTGAAATAAATCAATATGCGACTCTAATTTAAATTTTGTTTAATTTAAATATTAATATTCAAAATACTAATAAATAAAGATACTGGTGACTCATATTCAAAATACAGACATAAGTATTTTGCTCCGTCTTAGTTTATGATTTACATAATTTAATCTTAACCTTTATACTTTACTAGTTAGTCGAATATAGTAATAATATTAAGGTATTGATACTATTGATTTAAGAAAAATGACAGCATGGATTATTGGATAATAAATTTTAAAATAAAATATAATTTATACGTTATTTACTTTAATTATATTTGAAAGATTGAAATTATGCTTATACCATATAAACGAAAAAAATTAATTTGCTGCGTTTAAGCATTGCGATAATTAAACTTAAGTAAATTTAGTATTCACCAATAATATACTTACTTCATTTAAGATTTCATAGCTAAATTTTATATTCAAATAATTTTTTAATTTTAAAAATGACCAAATTGGTCATTTCTGAAATCGAGCATTCAATATTAGATAATAGAATTATATAAATTCTTTATCTGTATTTGAGTATATGGTAATATACAGTAAATTTTATTCAAACTTAATTTGAATCTAGCGTTTAGATTCTAAATTTTGCTCTTTCTGATATTACAAATTAAATAAAAAATGGAGGAAACAATCTGTTTATTAAAATCAAGTAAACTGTATGATGAAATGAATAAATGATCTACTAGATTTTAGCAAATAATATAATGATCCGAATTAATGGTAAATAAAGATTAAAAATTATACAGTTTAGCTTTTATAAATCATGATAATAGTCATCAATATTCATCATTATCTCGCCTAATTTTCAATAGCTTTATTAATAAATTATATACTCGAAATAAATAGCGAATTTTAATTTGAGTAAATGTTTGCCCGATATTAGTGAATAACGAATCAAAATTATCTATCTAGTTCAAAATCGAATTAAATATGGATTGGATTGTATTTTTATCATCAAATCATCGGTCTTTTTTCTTAAATAATTTCAGAAAACCCTTAATTATACATATATGCTAATGTACCATACATAGACTTATGAAACATTTTAAGCTGATAAGATACAATATTAGCTTTGAAACATGCTCATTTACAGTAAAGATTTTCTTAAGCTTTTATTCGTGTTATAAGTTATTTTGCATTTTTTATTTGATTGATGTTACATCCCGGATTCTGTCCTGGGTACACTATTATTTAGCTGGGTGGCCGTGTACACTGTACATCTCATATTCATGATACATATCTGAAAAAAGATTTACTAGAAATAACCATCAGAAATCTAAATTTTATATTATTATTTCTAGAATATAGCAAACGAATGCTTGATATTGTCCTCTACATCATCCTAAACCTAAGAACAAATTTACTTAAAATTAGTATATAGAAACTAAATGCATAAAGACTTAAATTCTAGAACCTAGTCTTAATATGTGATCGTGACAGGGAAAAGGGCCCTTATCTTCACCGAGGTAAAACCAAGTTATTATTATTTTTTGTTTCTACATAAACAAATGAACAAAATGCACTTCGTCCCGCTCAAAAATTCCAAAAATTGACTTACTTATGAATATTTGAATATTTAAAAGAAAAAAATGTAGTTTTAAGTTATAGCTGTTTAAAGTTTGAAAATTGTAAGAAGATATATGAGAGGAGGTCTAGAAAAATGATTTTTTTAATATATCTAGGCTTCAAATCAATCTGAAACAACTTGTAATCGTAAGATTAGATCCCTGAGTAGGGTTACCAACGTTAATCTAAAAACATCAAAATTGGACCCAAACTCACATTTTTGCCTCTCCTGAAAAAAGTGGTTGGTGAAGATAAGGGCCCTTAAATTAAGCATATGTGTGCTTGATTTTATTTTACTTCATACAACACCTAACGCCATATTTACTAAAAATTAGCGAATCGAGCTACATACTCTCCCTTAAATTAAGCACGTATTTGCTTGATGTTGTCGGATATATGGCCGTACTAGATATTAAATAATCATTGAACTAATATTGAATTTGAATAAATATATCTGAATTTACAGATTTTTAATCAGTTTGTCGTCGGAATTTGTGGTATAAATTTAAGTTAAAATATCGTATTATTTTTTTGTGATAAATAATGAAATATTTCAATAGTTTCATTTTCATTTTACTGTCTATTCTGTTTTGTTGGAATGGTATTGTTAGTGCCGATACCCAAGTGCTAACAGATACGATACCTAAAATTGGTAAGGAATCCTGAATTTAACAAATAATCATTATTAAAGGAAAATCTAATTTCAGATGATCCACAATCGACCAAACAAGTTTTGCGGACGGAACGGAAAATTGATAATTTATGCTTCTTTGGAATATGCATACCACATACCGTTGTGGGTTTGGATTGAAAAATTATAACAAATAAATATTATATTATAAGAATAAATAAATAAAAAAATAAACATAAAAATATGCTCTTCAATCATTCTTCTAAATAGGAGGAAATTAAGGCTTGGCAAATTGGATTAGAAATTCACCTCCTTGCCTTTGAATCGGAAAATGTGATTGTTTCCAAAATCGCGAAATTTGAAAATTTTTTGAAAAGGGAATTTTTTCTGAAAATTGAAAATTAAGAAAATTTTTGAAATTCAATAATTTGGAGATTTTTTGGAATTTGGAAAATTCAGAAAAATAGTAAGAAGTTGAAAAGGGTGAGGATATTGTGTGCAGTAGGGAAAAAATATTAAAAAAAGCTGCGAAAATACCGACCTTTTACTGACTTATATGTCTTTTCGACTTTTGTTGGTTGTTGTTGGCCAGATTTCTTATAACTTACCAGATTTCGACCCTTAATCATTTCTTTCCCACCTTCTCTTAATTTTTACAATTTTACTATGCTCCCCCTAATTTTACTGGGCCGAACCCTCCTCTAAACCCTAGCAACAAAGTCAGTCGAAAATTAGATTTTCTCTAAATATCGGAGAAAGTGAAAGTCTTCTCCCAATGCAAAAAAGAAAAAAAAATCCCAAAAATGCACTTGCAATAAAAAAGACTTTCAATAAATAATAAAAATATCACCCTAAGCTCATAATTAAATTTGATAAATTTATTTCCCAAAATTGTCCTAATGAAAAGTGAATAAAAATTCCGTTCAAAAATAAATAAAATCTCTCAAATTTATTGAAATATAATTTTGTAAGTGGAAAATTATGGGAAATTTTGGAGAGCTTCTCGCCAATTAGATGTATTAATGCAAAAAATCAAATAATCAGGAAATAATTTAATAAAAAATCAGAGAATTTAAAGAAAATTGGGAAATATCATTTGGGAATTTGTTGATCAATGAAATTCCAGCAAATTTCAGAAAAATGCAGAAAGTTCAAAAATTCTTGTAAACAGTTAAGAAATTTGAAAAAAAAATGTCGTCAAATTTATAAAAATAAAACATTGAAATTTTGTTGATAAATTTATAAAAAAATCCAAATAAAATTTGGAAATTCATAAACGACGGGGGGGGGGGGGGGGGGGGTTTTCGGAAATTACCAAAATTCT
>JANTOP010043802.1:0-10375 GCA_027564815.1 Symmerus nobilis | reverse complement strand
ACGTGACACGGTACCCTAGTTAAGCTATGTTTTTTAAGAATTTTGACACGCCGAGCTCAAAAGGTTCGCCATCGCTGCACTAGGATAAGGTTTTATTATAATTTCCATTTTATATTTTTTTCCTTCATGAATATCTAATAAATTCAATAAAATTCTAATGGGAAAATTTGCAAAAATAAAACTATATTTATAAACGTGCTATTTGATTGAATAGTTTATGTATAGAGATATAATAAAACGTATTTGTAGCTATACCCAGTATGTTTTAGCCTTTATTATCTGGAAAATAGTTTAAAGGCTTTTAGCTAATCCGTATCAATTTCGAAAATGATTTTTGACACGTTTTTATACCTAATGGAATTCCCTGTCTGTTTAATTGTTAATAATTCCTTATGATGTGTTTTGAAACAACAAATTATCCAACACAAAAAAACATTCCAGTTCTGATATCCATTTTTTTTCAAATTGTTACGATTTAAAGGAATTGATTAAAAATCGCAAAATTTAGAATAAATTCGAAAATTTAAATATCTGAACGTATTATACATCACAGATATCTAGAATAACATCTCAAAAATCCAGACCGATTGGTCTAATAGTTTTTTTGGAATCGTTCCCGCCATACCAAGAAATGGTTTTGAAGAAAACGCGTTTAAAATTTTTCTTATCGAATTATCGCATGTAAATGCTGCTTACCCTTAATCAGCTATACCTACGGCATACAAAAAAAATTAACAATATATTCTTGAAGGTATATACTATTGAATAAAAATAAAACAAAAATTTCGATTTCTTCAATCCGAGAAAATAGAATGTCCCCTTAAGTAAAATAAAAAAAATTTACAATAATAACATACTAGAAAAACAAAACCATTGAATTTTATTTTCACATAAAAAAAATTCCCAATTAAGACGTAAATAACGTGCAAGTAGCCAGACTACTACCTTAAATTCTGTTACAAATATAAAATGAAGATTGTATAGAATGAAAATGTGAATTTCATTCATGTGGAAAGATGAAAAATACTTTAAAAATGTAGTGGACACCGTAACTAACCTTCAATAGTGTTATTTTCGAAGAAAGTTCAGACAAGTTCCGAAAAAGTTTTTAAAAGCAGCTGGCAGGGTTGAATCAAAAAATAAATGGATCAAAAATGGATTCCTCGCATCAAAATACCCCTATATAACATCTTTCTTGAAACGAAATCTTGAAAGAATTACAAAATTATGAGCGATAAACACTTTGAGCAATACTTCTTAAATATATCAAATGCAAAAGTAATTTTTAAAAAGTGGCGATTCGAAATTCATCGGAGAGCACAATTCTTCAACCAAGTTGTTTAAAATGCTTTAAATTTTCAGATTTTCACTTCCGCTTTATAAAAAAATGCTCATCCCATATACTTCACAACGCCCTAATATACATACAATTTACAGCGCTTCCGCAAGCATTTCCTGATCATCATCATCTCGTCTTTTTATTTCGCATGGGAACAAGATGCCGCTACCTTAATCGGTCTTGTTTTGATTTTGTCTCATATACATTTATTTTGCTGGGCAATTTTAACAATATTTATTAGGGCTCCAGTTGCAAATTTCGTTTTCAAGAACAGATGGAATTGATGTCATTTTTATGCGCTAATTGAAGGGAATAAAGTTAAGTCAACCAACGCCATCAGTTTTTTACACATTTACATATTGTCTTTCAATCGAAATCGTCAATAAGACATTTTTCCGTTACGTTCTTATTCATTACTTTGCTTTTAATAAAAGTGCACACGAAGCACATCGTTTACTTGAGAAATCTTATGATCACTCAGCTTCATCCCATGCAACATGTAAATTTTTATTTCAGTGCTTTAAAAGCGGTAATCTAAGTATTGAAGACAGAAAACGGCCGAGTCAAAAAGAAAAAGTTCGCAGTTGCAAGCAATATTGGATGAAATAACAGCTCAAACGTTGAAATTACTTGTAGATCAATAAGGAGTCAATAAATCAATAGTTTCGACGTTTGCATGCCATAGGAACGATCGAGAAATAAGGGAAATGACCGAAATTGCCAATCGTTTAAACACGTCGATTTCTTTGCTTCCATAACAAAGAAGACAGAGTTTTCTGTGGCGAATTATGACCGGAGATGAAAAGCGGATCTATTATGATAATCTCAAGCGTTTAAAATTATGGGTGGATCCCTTTAAACCATTAACATCCGCAACATTCATGGTAACAATGTAATGCTCTGTATCTGGTGAGATCAAGAAGGTGTCGTCTATTATGAGCTGTTGAAACCGAACGAAAGAGTCACCGCGGACCGTTATCGTCAACAATTGGAGTGTTTAAATGATAATTCGATTCAAAACGACAGTCCATTACATCAAATGCTTCATCATTCTTCTCCACGATAATGCTCGGCCTTATTTTGCTTTAGCCGTGAAGCAGAGACTGATAGAGTTCGAATAGGAAGTTCTCACGCATCCATCGTATTGCGCAGACCTGGCCATCTGACCTAATTACCATCAATTCTGATCGATGCAACATGACCTAGAAGACACACACTTCGCTAATTACGGAGAAGTCGACAAATGGGCTATTGAACGGATTGCTTCAAAGAACAGTGGCTTCTATCGTCACGGCATTCAACTTCTACCAGAAGAGTTCGAAAAGTCATTGCTTCCGAAAGCAAATACTTTGATTGACGCGTTTACACTTTTTGTTATTGAAATAGATGCTTAAAAAGTTGCGAAAGATAACGATAAAATGATAAAAGTAACTAACTTTTCATGCAACCCCCTAATACAGTCATGGCGAACGTGTGACCCGCGGGTAAAGCACTGACTCACGCAAGATTTTCAAATGACCCAGCCGTTGATTTATATGAACTTATTTTTTGTAACCAAAATCGGCCGTGAATTCACAAAAAATAAGCCGACTGTAACTTGCGTTACATGAAAATTGAGTTAGGTATCTTCAAAAATTCGGTTCACAGC
This sequence comes from Symmerus nobilis, assembly GCA_027564815.1. Lineage (NCBI taxonomy): Eukaryota > Metazoa > Arthropoda > Insecta > Diptera > Mycetophilidae > Symmerus > Symmerus nobilis. Next base: position 7,388 of record JANTOP010043802.1, on the reverse strand, counting down.
ATTTTGATGGAGAGTTTCGAGCTACGGAAGGTGTGTTCGCAGTTTGTTCCCCACAAGTTGACTGACGACCAAAAACTTCTCCGAATTCAACTCACAACAAATCGCAAAGACTTGATTAAAGAGTCGAAAAAAGACGAACATTTCAAATATTCTATTGTGACTGGTGACGAAATGTGGTGTTTTCAATATGATCCGGAAACAAAGCGTCAGAGTGGCGAATGGAAGCATCCAAGCGACCCAAATCCGACAAAAAGTCGCCTCTAAAGTCAGAAATCATAAGAATGTTGAATTGTTTTTACGATTCTGATGCAATTATCTACCAAGAAAGAATTCGTCCCACCCTACCAAACGGTTAATGTTATGTTTAATCTTGGTGTTATGAAGGGTTTGTTGTCGCGTATTCGTCGTGATTGACCACAATACCATGAAAAAGAGTGTTGGCGCCTTTTGCACGATAATGCGCCGTTTCATCGGCTGACACTTGTCACTGATTTTTTCACCAAAAATGGCATACCACTTACCATTCGCCTGACTTGGCTCCTTGTGGTTTTTATCTGTTTGAGAAATTTAATTTGCCGATGAAAGAACATTGTGGACATTAAAGCCATTCAAAAGGCGTCGACCGACATTCTCAAGCACATTCCGAACTGCTCATTCGAAACTGCTAAAACACTCATTCGAAATGCTCATTGACCGTGCAAAACGCTGTATAGACGCAGAAGGAGACTATTGTGAATAAGATAAAATCACTTGCAAAATAATAATTTTTTTTTGTTCTTTTTCGACCAGTTCTGTTTCTTTTGGGACTCATCTTGTAAATATATGTTCCTTTATTCCTGGTATCACCTGGTGCGGTAATTCATTGAATCACCCACTTTTTTTGTGACGTCGATAAAGGTTTAGCTATTTACTTACATCCGTAAATGTTGTAAAACAAAAAGGAAACGTAAACTTTTTTAAAGATTTTACAAGTGAGAACCAAAAAAAGTATTTTTTTCCATCCTCCTCATCCCATTTCCAAGTGATGCCACTGACTTTGTGACCCAAGGGCTAGTACTAAAAAAATAATGAACAAATTTGGCCCACTTCTCAAAAAGGTTCGCCATCACTGCCCTAATATAATACATGCTAAGATATATGTTAACTTTTCGACTATTTAATTTATATCGTAATGTACTACAATTAGTGTAGGTTGCGTGAACGTCTGATTTGAAGCTTTACTTTTGCTAAATGTAATTTTTCAAAATTATGTTTGCAATTGTACGTGGATCAGGTTCAGGATGCGCCGCAATTGTAGATAAACGTGCTCTGCCTCCATTTTCAGAGTTTATTTAATACGAATCTGCATGAATGCTCGTAAGGTTTCTTTTTAATCTACTGATGTTGATTCGCGAAAGTCTCATAAAGAATAAATAATTCTCATAAAGTAAATAAAGCAAAATAAACGTGATCGAAATATCCCAATTTTTATGAATGAGTTTACCCAAATTTTCAGATTTTCATACTATTTTCAAATATTCACAACATTTTTGTTAAATTTCCTGAATGCTATGAATTCTGATTTACATGGAGTTTCCATTACTCTTCAATTTTGTATTTTAAAATCTATTTGATTTTTTGAAATTTTCGAAAAATAAAACAGATTTTAAAACATACTTACTAAATATGAAACATGTAATGCCGTTCATAAAGTCTAGTGAAATTCACGTTTCTTATAGTTTGTGATAAACCTTGTTTGTGATGCAACTCCTTCCTAAATTTATTGTTTACAGAAATATTCTTTTGAGTTTAAATGTTCTTGTAATTCGAAATAAAAATTTGGGATTTCGTGACTTTGATGTAGGAAGATTTGAATCTTCCCACAAATAAGTCTCATAACAGGTATCATATCGTGGATTTAATTTATATTATAGGATATTTGTATGGGGAAAATAGCTTTTCAGTCCAGATTTATTTTGCATTATGTATTATTGTTGATATTGTGGTATCGTTAAAATCAAAATCTTTTATTGATTTTGTAAATGCATTATTTTATATGAAGGATGCTTTAAAATTTGTATACAATTAAATGTTATATTTCTTTACATTGTATAATACTGTTCCATATCCAGAGTGGGATTTTAATTTATTTCCATACGATTCCGTTTTATATCTGTAAATGGTTCAAAATGATGTAATAAACTTTTTTAAATAAAATTTTACTTTAAGTAAATTTTAAGATATATTCCTGACAATTATTAATTAGAATTGTAGTATATGTAGGACCGTGCTTTTCTTTATATTTCTTAGAATTCCATTTTAAAAGTCGCCCTTTAAATTTTTAAGTTTAATTCTTCTAAAAAGTGAAAAGGATACAAACAATTTTAAACAATTGTTTGATTTCTGATTCTCTTTTTGTCCTATTTAAGAAATTGAATTTTATGCAATAATGTTATGTCCAGACATCACTAAATTGAATCCGATCGTGAAAATGTATACACTTTGCGGCGTTTTATCATTCAACAATGACAATCCGCATATAAAGTATTATTATTTGGGATGTGAGGTATTATATGTTGGGGTTGTGACATTTAATAAAAGGGTTAGACAGATAGATTCAATTTCCATGCAAATTTTTTCCGATTAAAACGTGTGTATTGATTTTTATGGTACGCTTCAAGTGATAACAAATCCAAAGAAACCCAATATATCTCGATATTCATACGTGACAATAATGCTGCATCGATTTATTTTTATTTCAGATTGAATATACAATTTCCATAATTAATTGTCAATTGGTGTCAATGATTGCATGTTACAATTGTCAGGATATGTGAATTACGGATATAATTTATCTTCCAAGGGACGTTCAAAGTTCCTGCAAAATGAGAGAAGGAACGTTTTTTTTTTTGACTAAAACTGATTTTATTTTTCTACGTAGTCCCCTTTTTGCCCGATATACTTAATCCATCGTTTTCGCAATTCAGATCCCTTCCAAATAATATGATTGCTCCAATGAGCACTTTCTTTAGGTTTGGAAACAGAAAATAGTTGCGGGAAGCTAAATCTGGCGACAAGGGTGGATGGAAAAATTATCTATTTCGACTACACTATGACTGATAGAAGAGAATTTGCTTTCTTTCGACAAATGCAGCCGATTTCTTTCAAAACGCTCCAATAAGTCCGCAATAATATGGTGCGTTGATCGATTTCCTTTTTTCAAGGATTATGCTGCTTGCATATGCGTTATCTTCCACTCTAAAAATAATGTATGATTAACACACGAAATTTACTTTTTCCATATTTGTCATACGACGCGAGATTAGGCGAGCGATTAGGTGTCAAAACTGAACTAAATTACATATCTTTCTGAACATTTTAATAACGACAACTGACAGTCATTACTAAATATTTCAAACCAGGCTATATTTGTAATGAAAAATAAATTACAAAAAACTTAAGGGGGGACATCACTTTCTCGGTTTTGCAAAAACCGTGTCTTAGAGTAACGGCGGGTGTTTTTGTGCAACATTGCGCAGCAATAAATGATAACAAACCCCTTATTCTTAAAACTTGTAGCGATATTTATTAAATATGGGTATTCATTGTGAAGTGAGTTATATTAGATATTTTGAGTTTTGGTTTGATATTAGTATTGATCATTTATTTATAAGGATTATTTATTTGTAAGATTTGTAGATGATATATTCTCTTGTCCTTGAGGGAAGCCGATTTGTTAATACAAATACCAGGAAAAAATTGCACGATTCATTTATTACAAGGAGAGGAATCGTCATTTTAAAACATGGTTTCGATATATTTTCTTGTCCTTGAGAGAAGTCGATTTTTTAATTTCAAACAATTAGAATTTATTTTAAATAATGTCTAAAAACAGCGACATTTTTTAAATTTTTCTTTGGTAACCCACCGTTTAAACAATTTTTTTTTTTGATTTCCTATTCCTCAAGGACGCGAGATAAACTAGTTTACTTTTAATTTCTAATACTTTTAATTTTGTCGTTTTTTCAATTTCAAGAATTCGGCATTACCACTTTTAATTTCAAAATATATTGTACTTGAAGGTATACCATTTAACATAAAAAAAAAATTATTGTAATGCAGTAATACGGTTCGTCTTAAATCGTAAACTTATCCTAGTTTTGGACGCTCAAAAATGACATCCCCCCTTAGTACTAATTCGATGTATTAATGTCATTAAGAGAAAATGAGACAAAATAGCTGAATTAAATACAATTTAGTGCCCACATAAGTATATTACTGGATTAATAAACTTTATTAAATTTATGGATATGGCATATTGTTGTAAGGAGTACAAATAATATCAATATAACTGGTGTAATCCAACTATCACTATTGCCATTATATTAACATTAACCACGCTATCAATATCTTATATTAGACAATATATGGTTGATATTTGAAATCCATATACAATATTTATACACCTTCGCGTGTTTTTTTCCCATTTGCTATGATAATGGGAAAATTAGGAAAACCGCATTAGCTACCCACCAGAGGTTGAATGCAATAGTAACATTTTCCTTTTGTAAATTTTCAATTATATTATACATAAAGTCTATAACTGACTGAGTCTATTTTATTTGTTCATAAAAACTATTTTATGAGGAAAAACAGTTAGTCGAAATATAAGGAAAATGTTGGATAATTGAACTTTTTCATATTTGTGATAGTTCAGCATTAATTTTTTTTTTGTATTTAGATTTGATTTGACAACGACCTACATAACTCGAATAAAAATTATTAAAGGTATAAAGGCAATTAAGCATTGGCGTGCGGTCAACATCTCCATGAGGTGTGCAGAATTTGATATTTTCCTGAAAAAAATTTAACAAGTAGTTGCTTTGACAGTTAAGTAAAAATATAAAAATTAAATATTTCGGTAAAGTTGAAATTTATCTAAAAATTTTAGAAATTCGCGAAGGCTCGCACCGAGAAATTTGAATATCGGACATCGCCATATTTGATCCGGATTTCCCGGCTACTTTTTTCGGATCCAAAAAAATTTAATGACGCAGGAAGTTTATAAATTAGTTGAGAAAAAATAAAAAAATATCAAAACTATAATCTTTTCGTACAAAAGCTCTGCAAAAACTAAAAAGTTCTCAGACACCTTTATTTTCGGAACCTTTTTTTACGTGTTAAAATCTATTTTTTATCTGATAACGATGCTTTAACTAAATTTGAAATTTTCCAAAAATATGCTTCAAAAATCTCGAAAGCTCATTGAAAGCATAAAATTTAAATGTCTTTTTATATTATATAATTTGGAATCGAATGTAATGCCATTCATTAAATTTAAATGAAATATGGAATTTTTGCAGAAAGCTTATCAAAACTATTAAAAGCTCAAATAAAGCTTCAAGTTTGGAACTTAATTTTTTACATAATTACTACCGAAACACAATGTTCTACAATATATTATATTGGCTTATAATATTTTACGTATGATATATTATGGGACTAGTTTACGAAGAATTGTGACAACCGATGACGTCCGTGAATAGCTTTGTCTCAATATTTGAGACATACAGAGGCTCACGGTTCGCCGCCACCCGGGGCCGCACGACTGCAATTAAGGAACAAAGGAAAGGAAGGAACGAATCCTTCGATCGAAGGCTTAAAAACCAGTTTTCCCTGAAACAATTTCAATTGTGCAAGTCGATAGAAGTGCGATCATTGTTCGGATTTCATTTATGTTAATTGGAAGCATATGTGTAATTTTTTCCATACAGGGGGTTTTCGTATTTGTATGCGTTAGACTGTCATGGTCTAAATACCTTTAACGTGACTATCCGATATTACACATTTTGAAGTCACGGAAATTTAAAATTGGGTCGAATTGGATTATTGGAATAGGATTATTGGTAGAGGTATGCCATGACAAGACAATAATTAATAATGATAATAACTTAGTAAATGGATGATAATGATAATAAATAACTAATAAAATAATATCGGATTCCATGTTTTCAAGTTTTTTGTCTAACTAAACATTTTTATCTGTCTATAATATCTAATACATATTATTTAATTTGAATAACCCTCCCTTGTAAATTTGTTGTTAATACTTTTCGTTATTATTATCTACTTGTTTATGGAAATCCGAAAATTTTCCAAAAATTTTTCCTTTCATCATCATACCAAAAATAATTATTGATGACATGATTTGTCACCATTATTATTAAGTAAAAAAAAAGTCACCCTTATGCAAATTGGAAACGCAAACAACGAAAAATATGTTTTGTCATCTAAACATCCTGTACCACCTAATATGTAAAACCCCTTTTTTCTTTATATCTGTGACCGCGATTTTTCCACCCAATTTTACTTCCTCACAATACCCACCCCGCCTCCCACACGTATTCGATTAACTTTTCATGTACATTTAAATATGTGAACACAAGAGTTTTTAAATTCTTATCATTGCCTTTATTTTCCTGCCAACAAATTATTTACTTATATTCATCCAGATTGTGTTTTCTGTTTTACAAAATCGATATCGTTATCAAAATTATCGATGTGATAGTCCTTGTCATTACGTGCCAAATTTTTTTTAGTTTCGTGAATATCATCTTTGATTGTAATAATAAGTAGATAAATATATAGATGATTAGCATATTGATATTTTTTTCAAAATTATGGAAATATTTAGTTTTTCTAAAATAATAATATTTGCTTAGGATAGTAGTTCAACTTTAATGATTTAGACTGAATTAGATATGTATAGATTAGGGATTCTCATTTCTCGGCAAATAATGAATCCCGGGAAACGAGAATATTTCGAACATATTCCCGGGAAAACCGGGTTTTAATATTTACTAATAAAAAAAAAATTGTTGATTTAAAAAACAATTAAAATATTCATTTATTTTTTCATTAAAACAAAAAACTTAATTACTAATTGAAAAAAAAAAGTTATTTATCAGAAGAGTTCTTAAAATGAGTTCTGAGACAAACTAGCGCATTAACTGAATTGTCGTTAAGTCGTGTTGGTGACAAAAAGGTTAGAAGTCGAAAATACTCTCTCACTTTCCACTGAGGCGGGTTTGAGGGTGCAAAGGAGAGCATCTAAGAGCATTTTTAAATTTTTTGTTAATTTTCCACAGGCTCCAAATAAAATATTTTTTTAAAATATTAACAGTAAAGATACACACGCAGAGGTGTTGTCTTGGGCCCCTCCCTCCTTTCACACCTTTTTCTATAAAAATTTTTTTTCAATTTTAATTTTCAAGAGATTAAGTTTTAGAGTGATAATGAGTGAAAGAATTTTTTTTGTGTTTTTTATAATTGAAATTGCATTTTTATGATACATTGGCGTATTCATATTCCTTAAAATTCATCTTCCTCTTCCACCAAGTCGATTTATC
>JANTOP010043791.1:0-10375 GCA_027564815.1 Symmerus nobilis | reverse complement strand
CTAAACATCGATATCAATTTTTCACATAAATCCTGTAGATGATGGTTCTTGTCCTTTAAAAACATTTTAAAAATCTGCACCAGACAACTTATTGAAGCTTGCACAGCTCCATTTGGTATTTTATGTCAGTTTCTTCCACGTCGAATTATTAATTACTTCCGGTTTAAGTCCATCAACATCCAAATCTGGCATCAAAATTTGCAATGGCATTTCGGCTAATAATTTATTATACGACTCGATGTGCACCAAGTTGTCTTTAATCACATGCGCCTGAAGCAAACTTATTGCGAGAGAAGATCTGCTAATCTGTCGGGCCCTGGGGGGTCGATTTGATAGCACTGCTCTATACGATTTACTTTAATTTGTTTTATTATCTTAATATATCCTATCATTTGAGTATTACAGCCGAACACATTGGTAGAGGAATCAGTTCCATATAAATTATGTACATATAACTCCAATTTTTCCTCACGATCCTTTGGCATTTCTTCTTATACTTTCATTTCATTGGATGTACTAGATGCTAGAAAAAGTGTTCTAAATTACATAAATATTCGCTAAGAAGAAATAGCTCCTAAAAATCATAAAATATCCGTTATTAAAATCATTTTAGGTTCGAGCAAAAGAGCACGATTGCTCAAATGCTTTTGGTTAGAGGGAAATAACTTATTGGTTATTGGCTTGGAGGAATAGTTATTGGTAATTGGTTATTGATGTTGGTAATAACAATTCATTGGTTTCATTTAATATATGTAGTATATAAATTATAAACAATTATTAATATTTTTTAATCGAATTGACGCTAATTAATATGTTTGAAGGGTCATTGCAATATATAATGAATTAATTCTGCAAATTTTGGAATTTGAGTTGGCTTTTGTTATCTTGAAAGAAAACTGCTATACATGGAGAAGACAACGGCCATTCAAGTTCCAAATACTAAACTAACTGATTCTAATTAAGTGATTGCTGCATCCAAAAATCCGTAATTCGATGAAGGAATATCGATAAAAATATGATGGTATCAAATCTCTCATATTTAAGATTTGTTTCTACAAGCAATATACCTATAGCCTTTAAAACCTGGAAATTGGTTGTAAAAGGCGTTCAGGTTTATATAATTTCCAAGAAATTTATCATTTTTTCGATTACGAGTGTTATTACGTTCGTACTCCTATTAAAGATTTATGTGGCAGCCAAGGCGGAGCATATAGGTGAATAGAGAAGCGATCTGGGACAATGAACGGTATATTAAAAGATGAATCATGAATCATAGCTCTGTTATTTATTCGGATTACTAGAATTAGAGGGGTAATAGTGAGCAAGAATTATAAATTATGTAATTATATGAAAACCTAAGATGGACTAATCTACCAGTAAAATCAGGTTGAACTAATTGAACAACTTTGAAAACATAACGAGCAGCTCAAATTGTTAAGGTTTTATTTAATAAGAATCAATAAGTTTTATCAAAATGTTTTAGGTAACAATCAATTTTATGCTACAAAAAGTGTGTATATGCTAAATAAATATTTATGTACAAAATGTGCATTTATATGCATTTATAGCAAGATAGGTGAACATATGAACAAAGAAGAAGATTTCATAGTTCCTTAAAATAAACGAATCAGATTTATACTTTAGCTAAATGGCGTTAGAGAGCAGTGGTATAAATGGGCTGAAACCTAAAATTCGATCCTTATTTTTAGTGTATAAGCAGGACGTCAGCATGAAGAACCATCGATTTTATTGATAGATCTACTCTACATGTGGAAGAATAATAGCCCGTAGCCGAACACTCCAGGCTATTTTTTGACGTTTGTAAGTTATACGAAGCCTCCATACATGGGTTTTGAACCATATGATTTTTGCCATCGAAAAAGCATGCAAATTTCGTTAGTTGTTTGATTTTGAAGTTATGTGGTTATTTATGAATTTTATATCTTATAAAAGATAAATCTTTGAAGATCTAGCTATAAGGTTATTAAGGTCTGTAATTAGATTAATATTCATCAAAATGCCTAAGGAGCAATTTCGAGAAGCTGATGTAAACAAGAAAATGTAAGTAAAATACCAGCCTGATATTAAAGGCTCATTAGCTCGTATTGTTTATTGACTATTGCCAAATTGTTTCCAGCTCCCATGTCCAATTTTGTATGGACAGTGCCGAAGAAATTCAACAAGAAGCACACATTCGGGTTGTATCGAAAAATTTGTATAGTCAAGGACGGGAACCGGTTGCATATGGTGTTTTGGATAGACGAATGGTAAGCTGATTGGTTGGCTTTACCATAAAGCCGCAACTAGTCGGGAAAACCTATAACCGAACTTCGAGCAATGTCATTTTATGATATATTAAGATTATTCTGAAGCTATTAGATTATCGGAAACAGCGAATCAGATCCAGATATCGTCCCATAATGCTGAAGTGATATCTTAAGATCAAGCTTGTTGCTTTACCCTAAATTTATTCATTTTCCCAAATTATAAGGGAAATGCCTTCCAATTTAATTTCACATTGCTCACGATTAGTTTACGGTTGGAAATATTGTTGTATTTACTGTGTAAAGATCGTCTAATCCATCCGATATTCTCTAGGGTGTAAGTCAAAAGGATGCCCAATGTGCAACATGCAATCAGGGACTTAACGAATGTGTTGGACATTTTGGTTATTTAGATTTGGCATTGCCCGTGTTTCATGTCGGACACTTTCGGGCTACCATACAAATTTTACAAATGATTTGCAAGGTACTTGAATCTAATATTACAAAAGTTTCTAATCTAATATAAAAGTTCCGTGCTCATATTCTAGACCTGCAGTCGAGTTATGTTAGTTGAGAAGGATAAACGAATATTCGGGAAACGTCTTCTCAATCCCGATTTATCATATTTAGCGAAGAAGTCGATTCATTCTCAAATTTTGGTAAAAACGAAGAAAGTCAAGAAATGTCCATATTGTGAATCAATTAATGGTCCAGTAAAAAAGGGTCAGGGATTATTGAAAATTCTACATGAACCATATCGGAATCGTAAAACGGGTCCCATCATATCGAATGCATTGGACGAATTGGTGGCGGCAACCGATAATAATCGTCAATTAAATCAATTGATCGGATTATCATCGTTAATCACAGAATTGAATCCATTACAAGTATTAGATTTATTTCGAAATATCCCCAAGAGTGATATTCCATTATTGGGTATGACCTCACCGGATGCTTGTCCAACCAATTTAATTGTATCCCGAATTTTTGTTCCGCCTGTTTGTATTCGGCCGTCCGTTGTCTCCGAAATAAAAGCCGGAACGACGGAAGATGATTTAACAATGAAACAAAGTGAAATTTTATTGATAAATGATGTAATTGCAAAGCATATGAGTACGGGTGGTAAGATTGAACTGATCCAAGAGGATTGGGATTTCTTACAACTACATGCAGCTCTATATTTTAACAGTGAAATATCGGGCGTTCCTCTATCGATGATTGTAAGTTTCCGATGTTGAGTTTAATATTTGAAATAAAAATAAAATTGCTTTATTTTATAGCCGAAGAAGTCATCGCGAGGGATTGTTCAACGTTTAAAGGGAAAACAAGGACGATTTCGTGGTAATTTATCGGGAAAACGAGTTGATTTCTCTGGTCGAACAGTCATATCGCCCGATCCAAATTTAATGATCCATCAGGTCGGCGTTCCGGATCGTGTAGCAAAAATACTTACATATCCGGAACGTGTTAATCCCGCAAACTTACAAAAAATGAAACTGCTCGTCCGGAATGGGATCGATAAGCATCCGGGTGCGAATTATGTACAACAGAAAGGTAGCGCCTTTAAGAAATATTTAGCGTACGGAAATCGAGATAAGGTGGCGCAAGATTTAAAATGTGGTGACATTGTTGAACGACATCTAATCGATGGTGATATTGTGCTGTTCAATCGACAACCCAGTCTACATAAAATGAGCATAATGTGTCATGAGGCTAAAGTACAATCACAACGAACGTTTCGTTTTAATGAATGTGTCTGTACACCGTACAATGCTGATTTTGATGGTGATGAAATGAATTTACATTTACCGCAAACGGAAGAAGCTCGAGCCGAAGCTTTGGTGTTGATGGGCAACAAATCGAATTTGGTAACATCCAAAAATGGTGAACTGTTAATTGCGGCGACACAGGATTTCATAACCGGTGGTTACTTGCTCACGCAAAAAGATGAATTTTTAACTCGGGAACAGGCTATGCAATTGGCGGCTTGTTTGTTGGCAGGACCAGATTCGAATATGGATATTGATATGCCACCTCCATCCATTTTAAAACCACGACGGTTGTGGACGGGGAAACAAGTAAATTGAAATTATTTCGATTTTACTTCAAAAATTTAAGAAATTAATTTATTTGTTGTAGATTTTTAGTTTAATTTTACGGCCGAACAGTAAATGTCCGGTGAGTGCTAATTTTGAAGGTCGTGGAAAGAACTACACAAAAGATGCTGATTTATGTGTTAAGGATTCATGTATGTATACTTTATAATCATCATCTCGTCTTGCATTCCCCGCGGAATCATAAAGGATAAACAAGATGACGCCACCTGAATCGGTTTAGTGTCAAAGCTTTCACCTCACCTTTTCTTCTGTTTTAGCTTCTTCGATGACAGTTTGGCGTCATGTGGTTTTAGGTCGTCCTCTTCTACGATAGCCTTGCGGGTTCGAATCGAGCGCTATATTTTTGGTCTCTTATTTTCCACTTCCGATTCCCTCTCTTAACTTAGACATTTAGTTTTTCAACGATTGGTCCTCGTCAATTAGTCAAAACCCTTTTGTTCCGAACGTCTATTAGAGAGGTTCTACACTTTCTGCTATATGATTTATTTGGCTTTGTTTTCTGTTATCAGGAGAGACCCATGTTATCTTATAAATGTTTAATTGTGGAATAAATGAGCCACCAATTAAGCCATCTAGAGAAAAGGTGGGCAACCTACTGGATCTGGGCCCCTTGCGGCCTGCGGTGCGATTTTGCACCCGCTTAAGAGATTTTTTCGATCATCATCATCATACCTTAACCACGGTTAAGGTATGATTAAGAGATCGAAAAAATCTCTTAAGCGTGTGCAAAATCGCACCGCTGATCAAACGATTCAATTGGCCCGCGGGACTATCTGCTAACTTAATTAATATTTTTGTAAAACGAACAAAGTTGTTTGTAATACTAAAAATAAGAACCTACGAAACCTGAGAACTATTTTCTAAATATCAGTAAAAAGCAAGTTTAAATCAATAAAATTCAAGATTGACTCAGTTATACATTTCTTATTTCCACATATAATTAGAATTATAATTACAAATTAGAAATATGGAAAATGATCAACTATCCGGGAAAAAAATTCAGCCAAATTAGATAAACTTTTCTTAATAAAATTTGCAATTGAAAAATCTCTGGCGATTTACAAACAGATTAATAACTGGGACATAATGAATTTAATTTTGCGGAGACTTCTCCCTGAATCTCTTAATTTTTCCGGTCATTTCCCAACTAATTTTCCCCTAATTTCTCCAACTCTAGAGAATTGTGAGCTATAAGATGGGTTGGGGTGACTGGAAGGATTCAAATTATTGATTAAAATAAATGCATTCTAAAAAAGTTGTATCGACATTTAGCGATGTGAAAGCGTCGATGTTACACCCCAACACTTCTTTATATAATATATAATTATATTTATTCATTAGATGTTGTCGTTCGCAACTCAGAATTAATGTGCGGTTCGATGGATAAAAGTACGTTAGGTTCAGGTAATAAGACCAGCATCTTTTACATAATTCTACGAGATTTTGGTGAAAATTATGCAACGAAATGTATGTGGCGTTTGGGTCGGGTAATATTTTTTTAATTATTTAAAAACCCGTAAGAAAGAATTAACCTCCCAATAAATATTCCCAGATGGCTTCCCATTTCATTATGAATCGAGGATTTTCTTTTGGGATCGGTGACGTAACGCCCAGCAGAAAACTGTTAGAACAAAAGCAGGCACTGTTAGATAATGGTTATCGAAAGTGTGATGAATATATTTTGCAAATGAAGAAAGGGACACTTCAATGTCAACCGGGTTGTACGCCCGAGCAAACACTTGAAGCTGTAATGTTAAAGGAGCTATCAAGTATTCGGGAATTAGCAGCAAAAGCTTGTTTTGAGGAATTACATCCAACAAATAGTGCATTAATTATGGCCCAATCAGGATCGAAAGGTTCCAATATAAATATTTCCCAAATGATTGCTTGTGTCGGACAACAGGCCATCAATGGTAAACGGGTACCGAATGGATTTGAAGATCGGGCTTTACCTCATTTTGAGAAATTTTGTAAATTAATCGAATTCTTAGTTTCAATTTGTTGCTATTTTAATTAAATCATATATTTAGCTAAAATTCCGGCTGCTAGAGGTTTCGTACAAAACAGTTTCTATTCAGGCTTAACACCAACGGAATTCTTCTTTCATACGATGGCCGGTCGTGAAGGTTTAGTTGATACGGCTGTTAAAACGGCGGAAACTGGATATTTACAAAGACGTCTGGTTAAGGTAATTGTAGTAGTTGTATGCTACGTTGTGTGAATTGAATAGTAGATTAAATTTTTCAAACCATTTTGTAGTGTCTGGAAGATTTAGTAGTCCATTACGATGGTTCCGTTCGAAATGCAATTGGTGAAGTAGTTGAATTTATTTATGGTGGTGATGGTCTGGATCCCGTATACATGGAAATAAAAGACAAACCAGTCGATATGAAACGACAATTTTTACACATTCGCTCCGCTAATCCATTAAGATTGGAATCTCCGTTGGCCGGAAATCAAATTGTACAGGTGGCCATGAAACTGTTTGCGACAGAAGAGTTCACCGACATTCGAAGCGATTGTAAATCGGAATGTTTAAAATTTCTTGAATCCGTTTCTCAACAATTATCGGACGTGCAACGGAAATATAAGAACAAAGGATTGATAGCCGATGAAATTGAACGAACAACTGAAGGGCAAATACGGATTTTCTTACGATCCGTTCGTGATAAATATAATCGTGCGATCACTGAACCGGGTACAGCTGTCGGTGCACTGGCTGCCCAAAGTATTGGTGAACCGGGCACACAAATGACATTGAAAACATTTCATTTTGCTGGCGTTGCATCAATGAACATAACACAGGGTGTACCGCGTATCGTTGAAATTATTAATGCATCGAAAGCGATTTCAACGCCAATTATAACGGCGGAAATTCTTAATAATACGAATATGGAATACGCACGTACGGTCAAGTCGAGAATCGAGAAAACAACATTGGGAGAGGTGAGCTAATGAAGGGATACTTTTATGAACTTTGTTGAGCAGGAATTTTGGGGTGTATGATCAATGTGAACAGTAATAATTTATCTTTAATTTAGGGAAGTTTGAAATTTGCCCAAGAGACCCCCATCTGGATATTTAATATCAAATTATTGTGTGAATTCTGTAACTTCTATATATACATTCTATCTAGATATATTCAGACTAGGGCATTTCATTTAAACCTTGTTTTTGAGAGATTGCGGATATGATTATTTTCCCTACCCAAGTAGGGAATTCAAGGTGTGATATTGCAGATTAGGATAAATGTCATACCGTGTTTTCATATATACAAACCTACTAGAATGAGGGAAAAAACTACCTAAAGTTATTTAACTGCTTGCAGGCTCTTAGTTTATTATCCGTTTCTACTTTCTAATTGGATATTTTTAATTTTAGATTTCTATTTATATTGAGTCACTTTATAGGCCGAATGATTGTTTTCTATTGATAAAATTGGATTTGGAACGTATACGAATTCTTGGCTTGGAGATTAATGCCGAAACCATTCAATATTCGTAAGTACCATTTTTGAATTTTCGTAGAGTAGTAAATACAGTTTAAAAAGGTAGAATTGAATTATTTTCTGAACAAAATTGTGTTTTTTTTTCGAAAAAAAAAACATTTGAATATTAATAATTATTTTGAAAATGCATTGAGATCTAAATCGAATACATAAATTTACATGACGAATGTGGAATGTTATCTCGGACAAAGATTTCCCTGGTCACATATATATAACACATTAAATAACATAGTACTTTACGCCGACTCGATATTGATAAAAGCTGCCAATCATTTTCTTTTAATCATATCTGTTCCCCTTGCCTTTATTTTAGATGAATTTATTAACATCTTCGAAATACTTATCAATTTCTTGTCATAGTAAATATAACTAATAAGAAAATAATAATAATAATAAGCTAGAACATCAGCGCTGTATAAAATTCAACGTTAAAAATGTCGTAGAAGAGAGAACGAGCAGCAAATTTGGTGAGAAACCGAATTTCATTTCGATTGAACATTCTCCAATTTTTTGAAAAAATTAAATTTTCCCGAAATTGTCAAATTTTTAGAAGATTTCTAGAACTAGATTAAAAACTTTCCGACTTTTCCAAAATTTTCGTGAAACTGCGAATTTCATGAAATTGCCCGATTTTCATGAAATTTTAAAATTTTCGTTTTTTGCAAAATTTTCATGAATATTCAAATTTTGAGATTTTGATGAAATTGCAAAAATGTCGCGAATTTGAAATGTTCAAATTTTCATGAATTTCCTCGATTCCTCATGTTATTTCAAAATTTGAAAAATTTCATGAAATTTCCCGATTTACAGATTTTTGTTAAAGAAATTTACTCAATTTTCTTTTTGTCAAATTGTATTTTAAGAAACTTATAGGGCCTCAATTCAGCATAGCTCTCACTTAATTATTTAAATCGAAATCGGTTCACAACACTCGATGGTTGCTGTGCGTTTACGAAAAAAAAAATTATGAAGCAAAAGTGGCCGTGAACCGACCGAACCGATTTCGATTTTTTCGGCTTTTATTTCTAAAATAAACAAGAAAAAGACTTACCCTGGTTGATTCAAATACCAAGTTTGCCCTCCAACGAAACCTCATCGACACATAAAATAATTAAAAAAATCCTTCACGGATTGGCCCACACTGATTTTTCCACATCTGAAAGGAGAAAAAAAAACATTGAAATCAGACGGATATTGGAAAATCTCGATTCTGTATTAATTTCAACTTACCGAATATTTTTCCTGATGAAGAAAATCCTGCCGATCATTTTGCCATTTCCTTTTTCCAATAAAACTATTCACTGAATTTTTACAGCCATTTTTATGAATTTTCAAAAATGTCTGATAGAAAATTTAACTCTAAAATGATTTGCATCGTCTACGCTTTTAGGCGGCACTTCGCACGTAAAAATAACATGACATACACCCATCTGCATTATCGACGTCATTTATATTGTGAAGCCATGCAGTAGCAGTAGAATATTGTAAAACATTCCTTTGGGGAATCTTAATCCAGAAATGTTGCACAGATATTCCTGAAGGGTGTCATAAATTTCCCAATTTCTTGCAAGAGATTCCTTGAAGTTGGTTGAGGTGTATAATTTAGTGTCTCTTGAATTGATAATCGGAAATTCATGACAATTGCTTGATATGTATACCCGTATAACTTATCTTTTGATATTAAAATTAATTAAAAATTATAGGCACCTCTGGATTCGAGAAATTCCTAACTCAATATCTCTAAAACGGTTAATCAAATATTAATGGAAGTTGATCTAGTTGAAGATCTCATCTCCCAATATTAAAATCTTAATAAACAAAATTAATAGGTTTCTATGGATTAAAAAAATTCCCAATTGAATGTCTCCAGAACTGATAGTCTGAAATTCATAAGTTTTTATGATTTTCAAATTAGGAGGAGACCCCTTCATACATACTAAATTTCAATCAATTCTGTTGACTAGTTCCAGAGATATTCGATTGGGAGTTTATTGAATCCATGAATACCTACCAATTTTCTTTAAGAATTGAATATTGGGAGATGAGCTCTTCACCCCAACCAACTTTCACGAATTTTTGATTATCAGTTCTAGAGTTATTCAGTTAGGAATTTCTCGAATCAAGGTATACCTATAATTTTTTTTTCTAAATTTTGATATCGAGAGATAAGTTACGCACTTCAAAGATTAATAAATCTATAAGATCATTTAAAAGACATCGGTATCATATCTCATATTCATATTCAGAAATAGAAAAGTGGTACTTAGAAGAATTTTCCCTGTATGCCTTGTAGACTATGAAAACGATTGTCATATAGAGCAATTATCTAGATATCTCTTCAGAGTATTGAGAAGCTTGAAATTGAAAAGACAAATTTTAGATAAACTCTTTGACTAATCCAATATATTAAGGCCCGGTTTTTCAATAGGCGTTCAAATCATGGTTCAGCTGAACTCGGTTCATCACTTGATCTAAGTTCAATTATA
>JANTOP010043780.1:0-10376 GCA_027564815.1 Symmerus nobilis | reverse complement strand
TGCGTGCTTCGGTGGACAGTAGATTCCAATAACACTAATAGAATTGTTTCTGGTCTTTACCTTAACAGCTGTAGCTTCAGCAAATCTTGTATATATAACGATATAAAAAAACAAAATCTAGTATACACAAATAAATGGTAAATGAGAAGTGGTTTTACTACCACTTAGAAAAGCTAACCAGGTAGTACCAAACACAATTGAGAAAGCAATAATAAAACTGTATATAAATGCTGCAGAAAAAAAAGATACAGAAAATGGTTTAGTTTTGGTTTAGTATTCGCCTTGATGGAAGAGTAGACTTAAGTTCCATTAAAAACATTTTTAAAAAACATCTTGTTTTTGTACAAATGATTCAAAATTTAATCTAAAAATATAATAATTTATCGAGTATTTCCAATGGGCTTTTCGGCTTCTTCCGTTCCGCTAAGTGAATTTTTTTATTTCATCCGTACTAAAATTATTTATATTAACATTATCCTTGTAAGCTAACGGGTTCTCCGATTTCCGTTCTGCAATATCTTTCATTAAAGTCGTCTCGTCTACTTCATCCAGAGCTTTACCTTTTCCATAAAAAATGTCTTCACTATATACACGATCTTTGCGACGATAAGTTCCATGTAACTAATAAGTAAATTTATAATTAAAAAGAAATATGACAGATAAATTTAGCGTATAAATATCAGTTACAGAAACATACCTTATCCCATAGATAAATATTAAATCCAAAATTAACATGTGTATACTGATGATGATTGTCATGAAAAATCGCATCGGGCTGCCATGGTTGCCACCACTGTGCTTTAAACGTAATCCCTGAATGATCGATGATAGCATGATAATAAGTGTAAAAGACAACTACATAAAATGGCGCCCAATGTACTGGATACACAAATAATGGCGCCATTAAAACCAATTGCATATTGACAATTTCAACCGGATGAATGGCAGTTGTTGCAAATACTGTCGGCTGTTTATATTTATGATGCATTTTATGGAAATGTTTATACAAAAATGGTGTGTGGTAGAGACGATGCATTAAATAAGTTACATAATCTTGATAGATAAATGTGATAGGTATTTGCGCAAATAACCACCACCAACCAAATTCTGCCCAATCGTAATAAACAGTTGTTATGCGACCATCACTCACAATGTAACATGTTAATGTACCAGTTAAAATGCTAACAACAAAAAGAGATGCACTCCCAAATATGATTTCGTGTACATGCAATTCGGGTGTTAGAAATTTTTCAGGTTGACATTTCCATTCATGCGGACGATCACGCTGCCGTACGTAGAAATACCACTGGAAAGAATATTTATCTTATAGATTTCAACTCTAGTTATACATCTAGTAAATAACGAAAATATTGCTTACATGTAAAAGTCCGCCAATTACAAAATAGAAAAAATATGAACCAACTAACGCTGAAATAACAAAATGTGACCAATTTTCCATTTTTATACTCAATAATCTATCCATATATGGCTGTACGGTCGGTTCCGTGACATTATTTTGTGTGTCATAACCGATTGTCAATATGCCAATTTGTTTTAAAAAATGAACCGAAATTAAGATCCAATCTCCTGGACATTTTTTATGAAAATAATGTGTTGGTTAGGTGGTGGTTGTAATATTATTAGTTCACAAACCTTGAATTGTTATACCAAATAAGAAAACAAAAATGGATGCCACAACTTTTTGTATCCATTTTGGCATTGCAACCCAAGCACCGTCCATTTTGTCTGCGTATTTTTCTGACCATCGTACACCCTCCGCCATTGGATTGTAACCATTTTTCAATTTTTTTAGGATGTTATCATTTGGATCGAAAGCAGTCAGTGATTCGGTGTTGTTTGGTGGCATATTTTTGTTCACAGCCAATCCTTATATCTATATGAGAGATAAATACATATACGTATTTTAATTGATAAGGTAGCGAACTCAAACAATTGAAATATTTCCTATACACATATGATTTAGGTGCAAATCATTATAATATTCTGTCGATAACCAATTTTAAAGTTTATTGACTTAGTCACTGTGGATGATAATGACAATGAGGATTTTATACGATTCATTAGAATGTGAAAATGAATTATCGGCTTATAATAGTTTTATAGCATTGACTGTTTTCGATTTTTTTTATAGATTTTATTGATATCAGTTTATTATTTTATTATTGTTTATTATATTGTATTGTACTTTCACCAAGTCTCATTTTAATTGGCAGAATAAGCCTAATGTTCAGTATTTTTGGATGCTACTATCTGGGACAAGCGATATGGAGCATACACGGACAAATAAACATTGGTTAAAATAACAATTTTTGATAGTAGGTACTTTAACAATTTCGTGAAAATTATTAATTTAAATAAGTAAATAGTTGCTGGTACTAATCTGATAATTAATAGTTAAATTAACAAATTCTGAATTGTCGTTTTACTATTATTATCTATATTGTTTATCATAGTAATTTTACCATTTGTTATAATAGTACTTACAAACAAGTTAATGGTTGGTAGCTAGTACTAATTTGGAGATAGTTCATTTACCAATTCCGAGTTGTTGCTTTAATATTATTGGAAACTAAATTAGCTATTTCAATAATTGTTCAGAATGAATAAGCAATTATTGGTATATTTACTCTCACCGAATCATATAATTGTTGATATACATACTATTAAGCTTGTTTATTTATAATATAATATCGATACTATTTCGTTGGTTGTACAACTATTAAATTTATTAAATTTAATAGAATTAGTGGTTGATCAACAATCAAACTTATTTAAATGATACAATATTTGTGGTCGAAATTTCATTCCATTGTTTCCTTAAAATTTTTATATCGAATGCCTGCTCCATTTCACATTTGAGTTTTCAATCGAAAAGTTAAAATTATGAAAAGTTATTAAAAAATATTTCAGTGTATTTATATGAGTGTTTATGTCAGAATTTGTTATATCAAATATTTCCAGGTAAGTCCTGTCTAATTACTATAATCAATAATGTTACCCATAAAACGAAAATGCAGCTTTTTCGAGACTGAGGTGGAGGTTCTCTAATCATCTTACTTAATCATATCGTTATTATTCACTTTCATGTCTACATTCTGTCTTTGTATAATCCCCCCTAAAGTCAAGAATGCGTTCCCCCATGCGTTCTATAGTAGGGGAGCCGACGATGCTAAATGTGGATTTACTCGAGCGTCGTGGGGACCTATTGGATTTTGAAGATTAGATAGTAGAAAGAAAAAAAGTTTATATGATGCATACCGTTTCACCGGTGGGGGGAGCGTCTACAGGCCTTCAAAAATGCAAAAAAAAATCGATAGTTGGATTTACTCGAGCGAGTCAGATATTCAGAGGGGATGTTAAGTGAACCCCAACAAAGCTCCCATTCAAAAAACTGACGATTCGGGCGTGACGCAAGGTCGTGGCGGCTCTTCGAATATCAACAAACACGCGAAATGTGAAAATCTTAAATCATCCTGTAGGGCTTGTTCGAGGTCACATGGGCAACCAAAAAAATATGAATATTTTTCCAATCTGCACAGAGCCTGTGATTTTTATAAAATGGGGATCAGGACAGAAATCACACTTTTTTGATCGGTTTAAAATAATGTCTGCCCTCTATTGAGATGACATCAATATACAGCTATGTTAAATGAACATGGTATGGTATTCACTATAATGATTTCGTAAATCTATGCGCCCTATTTCTGAATTAATCAAGAAGTCCAGGAAATTTAATGTATAACTTGTAGTAATGATACGGAGTGGAAATCACGAAATCATATTGACAATATTCGAATTTTACGATTATTGGCACGTCTAAATCTACTTTTACTATTAGATAGAAATGACCCTCTCAAATTTGTAGGTTTCAAAAGAAATTAAAAAAGAGTTATAGGTACTATATTATATGAGTCTACAAGAAAAGAGTGTACCATTTTTCTTTACAATATTCGTCTACCAACTTGCCAAATTTACGATTTACAACCACAAATGGAATTAGCTGTAAGTCACTTGTTAGAGGAGAATAATTTCCGGTCAAGGATCACCCCTTCGCCGACACCGACGAGGTCAGTTGCAACACTCCGACGGATATTGACGACTTTGTAAGTATAGGAATTCTGCAGAATGGAAATAGATAAGAATAAATTTACTATAGAATTTATAGAATATATTTATAGAATTTACTATAATCCGCCAATTCCATCCGATATTTTGAATCCAGGACGAAAATCATAAAATCCGCAGTATCTAGAGACAATTAGCGGAATTTATCTTCAATTGAACCCGAAAAAGGTATATATCAATTAAGAAGATAATTATGTGAATAAAAGCTAATTTTCATTAATAAATTTTATTTTCATAGATCATTCTTCACAAGCGGTATGGCTGAAAACTTATAGCAAACCTTGGGCAGAAGTGAAGAAACAGTGGGCTGAAAGTTACCCTTTACAAAGGCAACAAATTAGAGCGCAGTCAAACCATACAT
Organism: Symmerus nobilis; assembly: GCA_027564815.1. Classification (NCBI taxonomy): domain Eukaryota; kingdom Metazoa; phylum Arthropoda; class Insecta; order Diptera; family Mycetophilidae; genus Symmerus; species Symmerus nobilis. The sequence continues at coordinate 5,869 of JANTOP010043780.1, read as the reverse complement.
TGCTACACAATGTGGAGACTTTGCCACTAATGAAACACTCGTCTTATTGTTTCTCCATAGTATTATTGCTATTGTCAAATCAAAACATGAAGAGAATTTTCATCAAAATATAAACGAAATTTTCATAAATATTTCATATTAGCGGACTTGCTTTGTTAAATTGAAATTTCATAGGAAAATAAATTTTAGATTGGTTGGTGAAAATAAAATTCCGATTGGCTCGTGGAATATAGATAATTGTTTAAACTTGCTATAAGAGTAACAGAATACAAATTTTAATTTGCCCGAGAAACTCCTATGTAAATATGTACCTATAATATTTTAGAATAAAGATGAATGCTACTCCAAATATTGGGTTAGGGAAACAATATTGAGCCTTTTTCTCGATAGATGGCTTTACGATCACATAACTTCGTAGCCATCCATCAGGCATCAGGCTATACTTATGTGCGTTTTAAAGGTGACACTTCCAGATACAGTAAGTTTTATTGAATTTGCATTGTTACAACAAAAGTAGAACGCTTAAGTGTCCGATTATTGGGGGTTGTACCCTATATATATTCTGAAATGTCTTGGAAATATGGAATATTTATATTACATTTCATTGTGTTATAATAACATTATATATAAATATAGATAAATTTATTATAAAACTTAACGCCTCCGATCGATCGATTCGATCGTTTAAAAGTGGTACTTTGAAAAACCTCTTGGAAGGCTCACCACCCTATACCGCAAGGGGGTCTGGATGACAGACCTGCCAAAATAGAATCAAGACTAGGTCTCCAAACGATTAATAACAGAGCCATTTAATATAAAATGATATGGGTAAAAACATCATTGGCTCTCCGTCTATCGTCCGTTATTCCTCGTGGGAACATAAGGCATCAACAAATTTCCGCCATCTTAGTCTGTTCTGGGCCAGAGCCTTCACATCGTTCCACTCATTTCCTTCTGCTCTGACTTCCTCGACAACTGTTCGCCACCATGTGGTTTTCGGTCTGCCTCTTTTACGACTTCCCTGCGGATTCCAATCTAGCGCCGCCCTCGTTATGTCACTAACGGGTCGTCGCAAACCAATTGGGGGAGGGGCAGAAGGGGGGTGCGACCCCCTCCCCCCTCAAGACTTTAAATATATATTGAAAAAAAAGCTTTTACCAAATTTAAATAAATATATAAATGTATGAAATCTTATATATCAAATATCGACAAATCTTGATATATCCTGCTTTTCGAAAAATGCGAAAAAAATTATTTAAACTATGATTCAAAACATGCTAACAGCATTAATTACATCGTAGTATTCCTTTGTTACTTGCAGCCGCTACACCGAAAATTCGTAATTACATGGTTTTGTTATTAAAGTCGATAAGCACGATTGTATTTCGGTTTTCATATCTATTTAGGTAATTCTAATAATTCTCTTCGCAGATATTTTCGAAATATATTGCAAAGGTTGCAAAACATGATATATAAAATAAATAAATAAATTACGTCCCCATTATACGTTAATAAATCAAAATTTGTTTAATAAAATAATCCATTTTTAAAAGTCGAATTAGTCCAGTCCATGTTTTTAATATCTATTGACACTTGAAATGCGATAGTATGCAGTGAATTTGGCACTTAACATAGTTGACTTTGATTTGTTTTCCACAGAAATTTATAATAGTCCTAGACAGATAACATAACCACTTCAAATACAACGGTTAATTGAACTTTGTGTCTTTACAATAATAAGAAATTATGTCGTTTACAATTCTGATTATATTTTAATTTACTATATAAATTTCGCTAGATACGCATATTTAACTAAAATTTAGTCTAACTAGCTAATTAATAATCTCGGTCCAATGATACAGACTAGAAACAGAAATGTCCACGATTATAATAACACGTCCGATTCACCTAACTAATTCTAGTATATCTATACTGTACTAATAATAATTTAATTTTGAATCATTTATGTAGCATATTCTGAAACGTTTAATTTTGCACCTAAATAATTTTTTTTGTCAATTTTTTAGTTCACTCTTGAAAATTTTAAACTTTGTTCTGCAAACATTCTATTCATTGATAATAATATAATAATCCAAGGAACTCACAAATTTTATATAATTTTTCGCCGATTTATCTGTTTGTGCGACTGTATTTTCAAAGTATTCCGTTTAGTAGCAACAGCTTGATTAAACCACTGCCTACAATATTGGCGAACCTAAATAGAATTTCCTAATCGTAATAATATTGATTGGAACTTATCGCCCAATTTCTTAATTGGCCACCTGTGATAAGGTTATTTTATTGATAAGTTTTGTTGATGAGAACTATGTACTCGTACTTAAAGATTCACGTCGATGGAATGTGTACGAGGTGAAATTTCGACCTTGCTAATTTCATTCCTCTTTATACGTCTTTCGTATATCTTTCGGACCATTTTTAATATCTATTATGCAACTTTTAAGTGCATTTTATTAATTTACTTTATTGGAATTCATCAGATAATATTAAATTGTTTCCTTGATTAATCTGGGGACAGATAAAGTATATTATACTTAAGTGCTAATGTACTTTAAATTATCAAAATATGTCCGTTATCTTAGAACTTTTAAAAGGCTTATCGACCATTCCGAGAATTCGCCAACCAAATAATTAATCATCAGGTGTTTTTAATAATACGTTTTTAATTGGTATGGACGACGGCAAATGGTGAAAATCCTAAATTAATACAACCACATGGTTATTTATATTTTGTTACTCTCTTGCTTTCTATTTACCAATTAAAAAGGATGACATAATATTCTTAAATTACTGTTTAGGTAGCCAGTTATATCGAATTCGATTGGAATTCACTGGTGCACACCTTTCACTAATGTGTTCAAATTTAACATTAGATAGAAAGAGATGCGCAGATGAGAAAGTGTGCTTCACTGAAGTCCAAACGAATTCGACATTGAACTCATGATTTTCTGCTGCAAATCTGAAATGTTGCGATGTGTCCCGATTCTCGGAACGGAATAGTTTTTACTTTTATTATTAATTGTTTATATTTTTTTTCGCCCTACCCTACTTGCACTCGTATTGGAAGTTTTTACGTATTAAGATTAAAAGTAATTCGTAGATAAGATATACGATGTAGACGAATTGGTATAGATAAAATTGACGTATAGATAAAATCTAAAAAAGAAAAAACTGTGCTAAAAATAAAATTGATTTGAGTTTATCTAATTGAAATTGGCAACCTTATTATTTTAATCGCACGTGTAAAATGCATTGATAAATGAAATATATCCCTAATGAAATATATACATAATGAAATTTAACCCATTTAACAGACAGGATGAGACCGATACAACCAAAGCCCTCTTTCGAACCGACGAACTACTCACACAAAGTAATATCTAGAAAAATATCGACCCTCATATACATTGATATTGCCATCCCAGTCCACCTGAAAACTTTGTGGAAATCAATTTGAATACTTAAATTTTTGTAACCGTTATACCACAAAATTGCAATAAATTTGATACCTATTTGGTCTTGCTTTCTTGTCAGTTATTCGTTGTACTTGCGAAATCAAGTTATTAAAAATATCTATCAATTATTGATTTCTGCGACGATCGGCAAGCAGTTGGTGTTGGAATGTTTCTTGAATGATTAAGCTGACATTTTTCAGGCTTCTTCTGGTCTAATCTAACTATAAGTGGTCTGGTAGCTAATCTACGTGGTGATAACAATAAGAACGAAAATTAAAAACAAAAAAATTTATAGTAGTTTGAAAAATAAAACCACGTTAAAAAACAAACAAGTCATTTCCCTTCCAGTTGGAAATTTCCGCCTATCACCAGCTGTACTTGTGTTACCCCAAACAATCTAAAAAAAACCAAGTAGAGATCTTTTATAAAACCGGAGAAAAAGGAACATAAAGTTCAATTTAACATGGCCCATCTAGTGACCCATGTATAGTTTTTCATGCATATTTTAATTTTTCTTTCAAATGTTCGTTATCTTATGATATTCTAGGACATTATACTAGTAGGAGGAAAAAAATTACTATCCTTTTTCTAATTTCCATAGATCATTTACCTTTTTATCGGATACGGTACCTTGGACACGACATATGGTTAACACTTATATTATTTGGTTTTATTTTTACGATTATTTAGATTTAATTATTGTTATATGTCATATGTGTGTCCCAGTTGGTGGGCCTTGCAGGTCTTTCTAATATATTTAACGTATCAATATTCTCTAGTCCAGTGATTTATGTGTTTCGGGATTTCACGTCATATGTGAATGCCCTAGTTTATGCAATATAAGATATAGAGTTACTGGCCTATGGGTCATTAACTGTCAGGAGGCACGCGAATTTAAGGTTATGATGATTCTGGGAATCTTGGCTAGAATGAAAACTAACCCGAGAGTGACCGTGTAGAATCAGAAATGATGAATGAGTAAGTACAACGGATCATAGTGTTTAGGTACCAGGGGTCTAGCGTACATTGCGGGACCCCTACCCGAACTGAGGCCCTATTACGACGTCCAACTCGAAGAGGAAATCGTTCTTCAGTTGTCAACGGTTGACTAATTCGTATTAATTCGTCCGCGGTTTTAAATTTTATCCACCTCTGCCCGCCATAAACTTATTGGAGAATGACTAACTGTCATTTATTTCATATTGTTATTGATTTTGATTGTTATCAAAATGTAAGTATTATTTTCAATGAAATATTTAAGTGAGAGTGCCCACCTATTGTCGCCCTAAGGTCTTGAGGCCATAACTTTCGTTTGAAACATAATTTCGCAGAGCTCTCAATTTCGTCTGTAAGCTGACTTCAATTGCTAACAAGAACTAGAATTTCAAACGGAACTTAAAAATTTCGAAAAATGCGACTTTGGCACTCGATCTAGCAAAAGTCTCGAAAATCGACAAAAAAAAAAGGTGCCCAGCTATTGGCACCAATTTACAATTCGCTGTATAAAATCGAAAATGAAGCATAAACACTAGTTTATTAATTTTTATGTGTTGTTTCAGTGGTTCACACTGACCATTTGAACTGTAAAAATTATTTGTGAGATTTGATTAAAAAATAAATTGAAATAAGTGAAAAAAATGGGTTAAAATTATGTTTCGCCTTTCCCGCGCTTCACTAGCGACCTATTTTCTCTAAAATTTCCGCTTAACAGGCGACCTCTTCATTTTTCGGCCACTCCCATTTTTTTATTTTTTTATTAAATATAATGTATTTTCCCTTTCTAAAACACCCGATCTCGATCATTAAAATCGGACGGGTAGTTTTTATTCTACATAATTTACAACCTTGCTATGTTTTCATATTTTGCCAAATTATGAAGTCACATTTCTCAGAAACTGTGCGTCAGAAAAAAAAATGTGTTATGTCGTATTTTTTTTTTCATAAGATCTATCGAATAAAATAACAAAAAGTAATAAAAAAAATAATCACTTCCGAGCTCCATATGAAAATTTCAAATTCAAATAAAATTCAAAAATGATTTGATCTAGAAAAACTGTGAACGCCAAAAGTATTTACTTGTGCCCCGCTATCATGTCCGTCCACTTGGAATTTCTCATGGGAAAAATCTTGTAGAACGGTGTTATATAATTTATTTTTAATATTATATGAATAATTAAATATTAAATTTAGAGTTGAGAATTTTCGCTGCATCCATTTTCTCTCTGTTCATGAAGAAATACACCTTGTGACATTAAAATGAATCTATTAAAATTATAGGATTTGTACACATCAATTTTATATAAGACAAGAAATTATAACTACAGGCGTCCCTCGTATAACACGGTTAATTCGTACCGTGCTATATCGAAACCGTGTTATACGAAACTTTTTTATTT